>CAKAKR010032726.1:0-23330 GCA_916700685.1 Adelosebastes latens | reverse complement strand
TCAACATACTATAATATGACGTTTTTTCAACATACTATACTATGACGTTTTTATCACTTTTTTCGACATGCTATACTATGACTTTTTTTTTATCATTTTTTTCAACATACTATACCATGACGTTTTTTTCACTTTTTTCAACATACTGTACTATGACTTTTTATCACTTTTTTTGACATACTATGGTATGACTTTTTTACCACTTTTTTCGACATAATATACTTTGACTTTTTTATGAATTTTTTCGACATAATATACTATCACGTTTTTATCACTTTTTTTACATACTGTACTCCGATGTTTTTTTCACTTTTTTTCAACATACTGTACTATGATTCTTTTTTCGACATACTATACAATGGCTTTTTTACCACTTTTTTTGACATACTATACTATGACTTTTTTCTACATACTATACCATGACTTTTTGAAAAAAAACTTTCAACAAACAATATTATGACTTTTTTACCACTTGAAGTTTTTATCTCTTTTTTAGCCGTTGTCTTTCTCTTTTTACTATGACTTTTTAATGACTATTTTTGACATACTTTACTATAACATTTTTTATCACTTTTTTCTACATACTACCAACCGAATGAAGAAGTCAAATACACATATACCAAACATATATCAAGTATATCATGTGAAATAGCTCAGCTGGTAGATATTTGGTTGGTATACTGAAGGTTGTAGGTTTGATCCTTCAGCATCTCAGCAGGTAACCCTAACCTTAATCCTTCAGCATCTCAGCCGCTAACCCTAACCCTTCAGCATCTCAGCAGGTAACCCTAACCTTTCAGCATCTCAGCAGGTAACCCTAACCCTAAACCTTCAGCATCTCAGCAGGTAACCCTAACCCTTCAGCATCTCAGCAGGTAACCCTAACCCTTCAGCATCTCAGCAGGTAACCCTAACCTTTCAGCATCTCAGCAGGTAACCCTAACCCTAACCCTAACCCTTCAACATCTCAGCAGGTAACCCTAACCTTTCAGCATCTCAGCAGGTAACCCTAACCCTAAAGCCTTTGCTGATGGACATTATGTCGTGGTGCCACGACAAGGTGGCAGTTGTGGACACAGTCACCACAGCATTTCAGTCCAGCAAACACCACCCCAGGAAGAAAACCATCAAGGCCCCATTCCCTAACAGAGAAATGAAACCAAATTTCCAAATACACAGTAATATTAATTACGATAACTGGTTTTCTGTTGCATAACCCACCAGTTGTATCTCTCCGAAAACCTGGGAGGAGACGCTCGTCTCACTCCACTGTCGGGCATCGGGCATCGATGTGAGGGTGGGGATCGAACTCTGCTCTGCCGCAGCCAGAACATGGAACTTGCCAACCAAGCCACCAATGACACACGCACTGAGGACTGTTCTCTTCTTATATTTAAAAAAACGGATTAAAAGTCATAGTATAGTATGTCAAAAAAGTCATAGTATAGTGTGTCGAAAAAAGTGATAAATAAAGTCATTGTTTAGTATGTCGAAAAGTGAAATAGTATAGTATGTTGAAAAAAGTGGTAAAAAAGTAATTGTGTAGCAACCCCCTAATACTATACTATGACTTTTTTAATGACCTTTTAATGTCATATTACACTATGACATTGTATATGACATACTATGACTATGACTTCTTTTAATTAAATTTTTATTACATACTATACTATGACTTTTATGTTACATTGTTATGGCATTCTAAACTATGACATTTATTATGACTTTTTTGTGACATACTATACTATGACTTTCTTTTTATAGCTCATTAAAATGTGGTACTTAAATATCATCTGGTCATTTACAAATTTTGACAGATTTTCCTAATTAATTACAATCAATAATGCATTAATGAATAACTCATTAACCTCTAATGAAGCCATTAACTGCAAGCTTACAATATATGATTTATTAAAAAGTGGTACTGAAATATCAGCTGGCCATTCATACATTTTGACAGATGTTTTCCACTTTTGACAAGCCAGTCACAACAAAAGTGTTCTGATTCAAGTCTAAGAATAACCTCAAAGCTTCAGGTTGAGATTAAAACCTGACTTGGACATCAAGATTTTTTTTGTCCGCGTATACAAAACTGTCGTGCCCACATTCACTTCCACTTGCAGTTTTGATACACCCTGCCTATTGCAATTTCCTCAGACGGAGGTCCTGAAGGGAGTCGACCGTTTTCTGTCTTTCTGTACAACCATAAATCATGGCTCTGAGTCCTGATGACTGTGCAACTGTGGTTACAGTCTCTACAATCCAGGCTTGTCTCCTGCCATCCTGTCACTGAGTAATATCCGACAGAACGGCACAACATTCAAATGAGAGGCCTGGCTGTGTGTGAAATCTGCTGGTGTGGTCTCACCAGTTTATTGTGTTTCAGTGGTCGTCCTGTTCGGGCTAAATGGTGAAATAGTTTCAGTTTTTTATTCTTGGTAACAGGAAGTCATGGGTACGACATTGTGGAAATGTTTGAGATGTCTGTAAGACTTATGAAGGTGGAGCCAGCAGTTAGACTGGGAACAGGGGGAAACAGCTAGCCTGGCTCTGTCCAAAGGTAAAAACTCACACCTTATATCTCATAACCAAGGTGTAAAAATGACAAGTCTGGGGTTTATGCGGGGTTATGTGCGAGACTATAACGTCTCCTGGCACCATCTACATTATTTACAGTACAGACATGAAAGTCTCGTCTGTCTCTTGGCAAAAAAAATGTCTCAAAACGTCAAACTATTCCTCTAAGATCACATGCGATGTGTATAAAATTCTGCATTTAAATGTATTTTTGTTGTATTTAGTCATGAGATGCGATTATTTAATGTGTTTCATTTGTTTTTTTTGACATTCACATGATTTCTGAAATGTTATATCGAGACAAAATAAATCTTTGATGATCACAAATACATTTTTGACAGCCTCAAGATCACAGAATCATTATCTATGTTGAGATCATGAGACAAAACTGTTGTCTCTTTTATGATTTCAACAAAACAAAACATCTTTACCTTGTTCTCACTCTAATGTATTCTTCACTGTAGTGGTCTTTATGCAGTGCAGATTAGAGGAAAACCAAATTAAATGTATTTTGTATGCATGTTTTTCACAGCTTGTGTCTTTAATGTCTTCATAATGCTCACATTATGCAACAACCTATTGATTCTGTATGACTATTACAAGCCAGAAGAGTAGTGAAAGTAGAAATGAGATTTATTGATTTGAAAATGTCACTGATTATATCTTCAAAATCATAGATTATGTCAGTGATACTCTCATTTGGCTCTACAGTGTTTCCCTCCAAAGGCTGATGGAGGGTATTTATATTGAATTAGAAACCAGGCAGTATGTGTGTGTGTGTGTGTTGAGAGAAGGGAGGGGTGTGTCAGCCGGTGCAGAGCTGCTGCTGACTTTAGCGGAGAAGCTCCAGCTGCTACTGAGCGTTCACATTACTGTAATCAAGCCCTGTTGGCACCGGTTACACTGTTCCTCTCCACCTCCTTCATGCCATGCTTCAGGATTATCTTACATTACTAGAAAGGGTGCTGTTAAAGATGTCCATCTTAAATAGGACTTTTTAGGTAGGCAGATTTTTGCACATGGGGTTATTATTAATTATTGCACTTGTTTCCAGTGCAGGGTCATTTCTTTTAAGAGGCGTTTTAAAAAAAAAAAAAGACAGTAAATGCAACTTATGGCAGATCACTCCACTGGTATTAAGCAAGATTCAAGTAGAAGTAAAATGATCTCATCTGACGCCATGATACGATTTTAGGATGCATATTCGTTGCAGTGCGCAGCCCTCACCATGCAGCAGCACTCTCATCACTGACCTATTACTCTGCAGGGCGTGTCACATGAGAAATAAATGGACACCAGCAACTACAGCTGCAGCTATTTGTATCTAACATAAAAGAAGAGGCCTTTTTTCTTTCTTTAAACATGAGATTTAACATCATGTCACTTCACAATCCACATCCTCTGCAGCAGCGGATAATCAAGGTTGCACCCAGAATAAAAATAATCCAGCAAGGTTCTTTTTTATATTACTTTTGGCATAACTATCTTTTTTGATATAATAATGATCTACTTGGGGGAGAAAAACTTCCCAATATCAAGATCATTTTTGACTTATTCACACCCACAGACACACTTGGTCTGGTCGTGAGCCTGCAGGTGGTGCAGTAGCATCAGCTTTGGCTTGCAGCTCTGTCTGTCGGCCTCTCCCTGACTGGAAGAAGAGCTGCTGACTGGAACACATTTCCTCTACTCTGCTCTGCTCTGCAGAGGTAAAACACTGATTCAGCTCTTATGGGAGAACCCCGTCTCTGGGGTTAGTGGGGCCGAAGATATCACCAGCGCTGCTAAAGACACCCACATCCCATCCGCATCACTCTTGGACACATCAGAGCACGAAATTTAAAGATTTTTTATGTATTACAGGTATTGATTTCCTGTTAAAATATGGCAAAATCTATTAGCTGCTGATGATGCTGAAGATTTTTTTTGCACACGTTTTGTAAATTAAATGTGTATTTGACATTATTAGAAGCTGTTAAGGCTCTTCTGATGTGTCAAAGCCATACATTTGCTAATCACAGTACAGTATTGAGGAGGGTGATCGTTGTCAGTGTGAGAAATTGGCCTCAGGGTGATGATAACTGACTGAGCCCAGTTGCTGGGTGGACGACCTTCTCTGGTCTTTACAGCCATGGCAACACCCTAACACCTTCACATGCCCCTGCAGAGCGTATCACCCCCCCTTTTCCTCCTCCTACCTCTCTTACAACACCCCTCCTCAACCACCACCACCACCACCACCACCAAACCCTCTCCTGCTACTCCGCATGAATAATGCAAGAGGCCTTCTCGATCGTCGCTACCAACATGCCACGGCATGTTTTATTCACACTAAAGTCAGACAGATCTCCCCTCGCGCTGCCCGCATCCGCGAGCCGCCCGTCGGCCTCAAAGACATCAGCATCGGCTCAGTGTGTCTGCTCGCTCAGTCTCCTTGACCCGCACATCCCCGCAGAGGAGAGCGGATCCCAGTTTTTAATGGAGGTACGGAGCTGGAGGTAAATATTTGCATTTAATTCCGGACACCTTGTCACATCCTGCTGAAAATAAATGCGCTTCATTTCAGTTGTTCCTTTTTCCATTTAGCTGCTGTCTTGTTGTTGTTTGTATTCAAGGTGGCATCATTTCTACACTCTAGAATCACCGCCTCGCTGTTGTATGCCTCCGTCAACCAGTCCAGTTGCAGTTCACATCCATGTCTGTGCAAATTGTCATCACTTCATCATTTTATCCTGTCAGACATTTGTGTGACATTGTCATAATTAGCATATGAGTTCTTGAGTTAAGGCCAAAAATGTGTTATGTGAGATCACAGTGACCTTTGACCACCAAATTCTAATCAGTTCCTCCTTGAGTCCAAGTGGGTGTTTGTGCCAAATGTAAAACAATTCCCTCGTTCCTGAGATATCGCTTTCACAAGAACGGGATGGACGTGAGGCCACAGTGACCTTTGACCACCAAAATCTAATCAGTTCATCCTTGAGTCCAGGTGAACGTTTGTACCGAATTTAAAGTGATTCCTTCCAGAGGTTCCTGATATATCGCGTTCACAAGAATGGGTTGGACGTGCAGACATATCAACGGACATATCGACGGATGGACGGACAACCCGCTATTGCCGGCGCCGAGGCATAAAAATAATAAATACTTTTTCCATATTCTTATCCTGTATTACTGCATTCATTGTTCTGCTGTCTTTTATTGTGTGCTGAATATATTGCCAAAAACATTATTATATATGAAAAACACTCTTTTTTTCTCTTACGTTAATTACATTTCTGCATATTCTGCACTTTGGGTCTTAAAGATAAATTGGTACCACTTTTTTGTAGGGAAACATATATAATGGGTCAATAATAAGAGCTAATTTGGGTTGCAGGTTGTGAAAAATCCCTTTGACTAATTAGACTGTGTGACCTCTGACCTCATGGAAAAGGGCTGCAGAGCATCTGGACCACACAGTCATTTATTAACAAGCATTATTAAGCAGTTATTAATAGATTAATAGCATTTATGAATGCATTATTACAAGACAGAATAAACGGCAGCAAAAAAAAAGATTTTACACAACGTGGCAGGACAATGTGGCTTATGGCCAATGTTACAACTTATAAACCCTTTATACAGGGTGCATTATACATTAACCTATATAAAGTCAAATGCGATTTGGGATCAGCTGATCTCTCCAATCATATAAAATTGCACTTAGAAGAAGCAAGTGGTGTAATATCAGGAGTCGGATATCAAAACACAAAAACTTGTTCACACTGCTGTGATCAAAGTTTCTGGAATTAAATATAAATTCCTCACTCCTCCATGAGCTTCCTGTTCCAACAATGCAGTTGATCAAATTCTGTTTCACTTTTCAATATATCACATTACAGACGCTACAGGTTCCCTAACTGCTACTTCACTTTGTTTTTAAGCCAAAGAACAGCACACAGTGTTTACCCGTAACAAATGTTTACCTGGACCGTTGTCCTGAAGGTGAGACGTTCCTCAAAACCAACTGTTTTGTGTATCATTTGAACATGCATGAACCCATGAGTAACCACCTGTGTTCCTGTTGTGAAAACAACACGCTTCCCTTACTCTAACAGACGGTGTTGCCACATCAGAGTTTTTCACCCTTATCTGGCAGCCTGATCACCTCCGCTCATTATCTTATGGCACGGTCCGTGGGGCGGCTTTGGTCACGCGTTGCCGACCCTCCATGGCCACGTCAGCGAGGGATGACAGGACTTTGATGGACCATTTGTCCCCCTACGGGACTCTTTTCTGCGCACCTTTCTGAAGTACTTGATTTATTATTCATTTGTGTTCCTGCCGGGCCTGAACAGTCATTAGCAGGAAGGTCCCAGGTTCAATTCGTTGGCTTTCGGTGCAGGTTTTGATCCCATTTTGTCCTGCAGTCCAAAGACACTCAGCTCAGATGGACTGGAGACTGTTTTCAACTAAATTAACCTCCTCCACCGCTGAAACAGGCTAGACAGCGAGGACTCAGACGGACGGTACAAAGCCGATGCCCAACTCACTTTCACCAACAATAATATCTTGCATCATCCCGTGTCTCTTTAGTATGCATCCCCCAAAAACGACTTCTGAGTTGTGAAACGTCCAGTGTCCAGATGGTCCGCCATGGCAGCCTCTTCATCCTTGGAAGGATCGTTAAGTGATAAGATTGGCTGTTGCTGTTGATTTCTCTAAGCAAAGAATACAAGCACTTTAAATATCCCAAATCCTGAACATGTCATTTCATTATGCTATTTTTAATTTTCCGGTTGCATTTCACTGAGAAGTTGAATGTTAATGGAATATTTTCACCCACATACAGATAAGACTTGCTTTGTTTTGCAACAAAGACTTACGTCACAATATACTGTATATAGTATATATATGCTCTTGATAACAAAAATAATTAAAACAGGATCGTGTTTACACACAATACACGTTTGCCTCCATGAAATCGAGCTCTGAAGTAAATGAAAGCTTGTCTTGGGATTTTGAGGTATCTCATTAATTCAGAAAAACAGCAATTTTTTTTCTCAAGTGAATGCATTACGCTTCTGTAAAGAGAAGGTCCTCATCACTGTAAACTGCGTAAATGTGAGAATGGAAAAATGTAGAGTCTATTTGATAAATGAAACACATAGCTTTCCTGGTAATTAGATAAAGAAGGCTTTTCTTTTCTTTAAAGATATAAAGACCCCCTCCTCCTCCTCCTCCTCCTCCTCCTCGACTCAGCAAGCCAGAGAGAGAGCGAGAAGCAAGTGAGTGAAGAGAGGGAGCGGCGTTAGTGAGAACAAAGCAGTGAATCCGAGAAATAAAACGTTATTTTCTGATTATCTGACTGATTTCACGGTGTTTACATTCTAAAGCACAAATAAACACACCCACACCTCCGCACAACCCTTCGGGAAGGTGCCGCATTGCCGGATTTTGAATGAATGCAGCCGAAGCCACAATTCATCCTGTCCTCTCTGTTCGGTGTGTGTGCCTCGGTCAAACTGACATACCGATAACAGCACACAGCAGAGGAGAGAGAGGAAGAGCAGGGAAAACACTGCGATGTAACAACCAAACACATTCTCACTCCCAACTTGTCAAGTACCGCCGCATGGTCGGTGTCCCTCGGCATCAGAGACCGACTCACGGGTTACCCCTCTTACGTTACTTTTGGACGGACCAGGGACGGCGTGTCAATATACGCTCGTTACATGCATAGTGTGCTTTCAAAATACACGTGACTAGCGGAACTGGCGATACTAACGAGTCTTGTGACTAACGACTGACGTGACAAAATAAGTCTCCTGGTTGAAGGTCTTTGTTTTGAAAGTGTTTGTTTGCTGAACAGGCTGCACAACCTTCGCGCTGTTATTGACTCGGGGTTACAAACCCACGTGGGGCCCAAAGGCTCCCAGAAACATCCCGAACACTAAAAAATAAGAAGAAAAAGGAAATTACTGACAGAGAGCAGGTTCTCTGCAGATACAGACACCGCCACACTCTTCTATGGGTCATAAGTGATCATTGAGGATTATTTTTGTATAAGTCTATACATTGTTTTTTAAGGAAAATGCTGCATATTATACCTTTAAAAAAATCCATTAAGATGACTATCAGAAAAAAGAAGTGCCAGTATTCACCATAACAATGCTAATTTTTCATTAGCATAAAACATTTTAGTAAGCTATAAACATAATGCTGCCTTGATTATGTTTCTTCAGTGTATGCCAATGTCTGTAGACGAGACGGCGTTGTAAAGGGAGAAGGTGTCCCTAATGAACTACACACCATATGACAACCTCATTTAAAGACCCCCGAAGCACTCATTCATGCCTAACTTGCCATATTTTATGGATTATGGATGCTGAAATGCCCTTTACACCCAACGAGGAGCCTCCGGGGAGCCTCAGGATCTGCTCCTGTCCAAGTTTAGTAAATAAAAGCCTGAAAACAGATGTCGCTGCTCAGATAGCTATCAGGAGGAAGGACAGTGGGCCCAGTGGAGCGATCCCGGCCGACAGAGGTCATGTTCTGCGGTGGGAGAGTAACTGAGCACATCATTGAGCGCTCAACTTGACCCTCGGTGAGTTATTGTGCGGAGGTGGTCTGGTTTGCAGGGAGGCCCTACTCAGATCGCTTACATCCCACGCTACCTGCGGTGCTCCAGAGACTGCCCTGAGAGGGAGGTGTAACATGTATGGGTGTTAATATTACTATCAAGGGAGAGCTTCAGAGAGAACATTTTTTTTGCTTCAGCTGAAGTCAATTTTTGTGTTTTTCTCATGCCAAATTAATAAAAAATGGAGCTGCCGTACATCAAGCTCTTGCCTTTTCTCCCTGTGCAAAGTGTTCCCATCATTCACTCAAGGCTTACTTAACCAGCAGAGTGGAGATGAAAGCTTGAGCATTCGAGTACCCCCAAGATCCTTTGATGCCCAACCATGAAGTATGTCTTAGAGCTTTTAGCATTCCTGACTCTGAGACAAAAAAAAATCTTTCTGACTGATTTCCAGAGAGCAGGAGGTCCTCACGGTGAACGCTTTTCCTGAATTGAATGTATGTTGTTAGACTGTTGAACCGAAATGCACTGAGTCAGGTACTGCACAACCGCAGCGCGTCTAATCTTACCATGCTTGTTGCTACAGATAGCACAACCGCTGGATGCAAACCGCTGTCGAGCGTTACGGGTGAAATCGCCGTTTGTGATAGTGTGCAGCAGTTGTGCATTGTTTGTTCTAGATACAGTACGGAGCCAACAAACAGCAAACGTTTGTCTTCTATTTTGAGCACAGCTGTCTATTAGCTGAGTGCCTGTAAGCCAGTTTCTCTGCTCTCAGCTTTTTGTCAACTCTGCGGAGATTTGGGTAATGGCTTCCGCTCAGCTTAAGGAGCAGCTCTAAGTGTGCAGACAGACTTCATCTCCTCTCCTCAACAGGCTTTCCTCATCAAAAAGTCCCAGAGGCCGCTCTCCGCCGCCTGCACGGGCCCTCGTGGTCTCAGCTGCTCGGGCTCTGGAGAGCATCGGGCCCACTCAGCTGTCTGTTCCCGTCCTGAGCCCCCCGCCTCTCTGCTAACCACCGGCAGTATAACCCCAACTAGGATTGACGGCATCTGTCAGTGTCACTCATTCAGCAGCTTTTTGATGTTTGACCTTTGGAGACGGGAATCTGCTAGAACTGTAAACACTGTTTGTTTTATCATTATTCTCCACTGTTATGCTATTACTGCTTGACACGGCTGTAAATATCCTCTTTCACTATTTTGTGTACAGTGTACGACTTAATGTCGAACAATATATCATATACGAGAGTGCATAAGCAGATAGATTACCTGCAGCGGCACTTCTCGCTGACCTTTCCTTTCTTATTGGAAATAAGAAACAGGACCGAGGCATCACGACGCCGGCGGATAAGATCACGCCTTCGCCCTTTTTTATTGGAGGCACTCACTGATCCGCGGGCTCTGTTCGCCTCGCGGGGGAAGTCGTTTGTCAAAGACAGATCCCCTCAGGAGCTCTGCAGGATTTAGGGGTTTCCTCTGCTGTTCACGGGGCACATTTCCCAGAATCACACTCATTCATGATGAGTGAAAGCATCCAGAGGAGAAAAGAGCTGCCTCTCGCCTCCATTCAGCGGCCCAGGCCCCTAATCTCTGCTGGGACGGCCCACAATGAGAAAGGAAGGCCCGGCACTCACATCAAGCACCGGCCTCTGTAATAAAGGCACAATGACAATAGATAACATTTCATGGCATAACGTGGACTGCCTCATCTGCGTGCGCTGCTGGAAACTTTTTAAAAGACTTCAAATACCTCACGTATTTTTAAACCGCATTCCTTTGTCACACAGCAGTAATTACTGTGTCATTATAATCACCACTCTGCGTCACTTTTGGCAGATTTATGAGTGTAGTTTTGAACGGTACACATTTGTGTTACTTTCCAACACAAGCTATACTTATGAAAACATACAGTAACGTATGTTTTGCCAGTAAGTGATGCTATTTACAAAATATTGCAGCACATATGTGTGGTCCCAGACAATGGATGACCTTTTACATTTGTACATTGAACCCCTTAACAACCCCTTTTGTTTCCACTTGTGTACCTTTAAGGTTATTCAAATCATCTTATCACACTTTGACAGTTGCTCTATATTCTCTGTATCAGCTTGTTCCAGCTCTTCGGTGGAGCCAAATTCACTCTGACATATTTGGTATCTTTGCAAATCTTGGGATCCGTACAAGAATATGAAACACAGTTCTGTGGGTTTCAATAACGCTTGGCTGCACAGCATGAGCTCATAATGACAGACCCATCAGTGGGCCTCTGCTCGGGAAAGGTGTGTTCGCGAACTAAGAGAAGCAGCTGGGTTTTAACCTTCGAGACAAGCTTTAAAAGAGTTTTACTAGCTGAAGATGTAGGAGAGCCTTCTCAGCCCATGAAGGTCAGTGATCTCCTACAGTTTTCTGGAGTTTCCTGGAAAGAACTGTGTAATTTGGTACCAATTATGGGGGAAAAATATTCTTCCTTTTGTTATTGTATTGCATTGCATGATCGCCTGTATACAGATTTCACATTTTTGCATGTTCAGCTCACCTGCTGTGCAGAGACTAGAAGACTTTCTTAGTTACTGTAATTGGAATTAATTAATTGGAGGTTGGTTTCTATTTTCCCTGTTAATTATCACCAAATTACATAGCATGTTTCCAAGAAACTATTAGGAGCTCACAGACACTTTTGCATTTAATCATTCAGTTTATCAGAAGTCATCAACGTCACCAAATTTCGAGGCGCTTGTTTTTGCACAGTGACAATATGCTGAATTCACTGAAGAACAGGGGGTAACATTTCAGGGGATCTATTAGCAGAATATGGAATATAATATTCACAATTATGTTTTCATTAATGTATAATCACCTGAAACTAAGAATCATTGTGTTTTTGTTCAGGCTGTTCTCATACACCGTTCGTAACTATACCTATGAAAAGTAATGCACTGTAATCCATGTATTTCCAACAAAATCAGTTTGTGTAGGGAGGAGGTTGGGGTAGATGGATGGGTTAAAAATTACCGGACTTTCGCCCAGGAGACCAGTGTTTGTGTCTCGTGTGAAGTCAACGTTGATTTATTTGTCACCTAACTAACTTTCGGAGATATTTTAACCCAAACCACGATCTTTTCCTAAACCTAACCAAGTAGTTTTGTTGCCTAAACATAAGGAAGTTGCTTCCTGTGAAAACGGAAGTTTATTTTGAAAAGACTGTATGCATGGAACGAGCGGAAATTGACAAGTGTTGCTGGACATTCTTAGGAAAATGAACGAAAAAGGAGGAATAACTTTTTTGTAAGATATCATACGAACCATTTCATGAGAATTTGTTGTTTTGTTAGCTTAGAATGAGCCCTTCATATAGCTACATGGACAGCAGGTCCTCTTCACAGAGTCCGCCATGTTGCTCAAACCAAACACTGGCTCTAGAGAGAGCCTTTCACGTTTTTACGTTACCTGAAGGCCACCGTAGTTCTCCGACACGCTTGTGAAACTGCGGTAATGTGAGCCACCGAGTGCAATGCCGTGGTTCCGCCAGCTGCCGTCTGACTTCCGTTGCAACTAAAGTAGTTTTATTATGGTAAAGATGGCCTCTGAGCAAGGCGAATGGCGTTACCACGGTTTTGCATACTGTACCCTTAAGAATGTTATTCCAAAAATGCAAATCTTGTATACTATATACAGATTAGATAATATTAATACAAAACCTGTACATATCTGTAAAATGTTTATTCATAATTAATTGCATGCTGCTTCAGTCTTGGCAGTACTGTACATCGATATTGATCGACAAGAACAATTTTACATACCTTATGTTTTGCTTTTAATATCAATATATGCATTAGTTGAGTAAGTAAATACTCACAGCAGTGTGTGTGTGTGTTGGTTGCATAATGAGGCGCATTAACAGATTGCCTGGAGGCCGTCTGCAGGATATCTGGCCAGGAAAAAACGTCACCCTGTGGCTCTTTGACCTGATCATCACCTGGAAGCACATCAACAAGCACGCTTCACTCATTTATACTTCACACCTGCTGCAAACCACAAACAAGTAATTTGTCCTCTGTCTCTTAGCCAGTTCAGTCTGGTACACCGGTGGCCTAGTTTTTTTTTTGTAAACCAAAACAGCCAAACAAAGCCAGAGGACGTTTTGGTAAATAGCAGTATCCCTTGGAGCCGGTGCCTCTCTCCTCTTCTGGTGTTGTTGCTAGGAGACAGCGGGTCTAAAAATCTGGCTTCGGCGAGGTGCACCTGCTTCACGGGGTCTGGCACATTCAGCGTCTGCACATTCAACACATGGGAGGAAGAACTGATCTGAGCGGCAATGAATCTTGGGGGAGTTTCCCTGCTTTGCTTTCTATCCTCGCGATTAGATAATTGAGCTGAGTAAAATCTTCAGGGACAGGTGTGCGTGTGTGCAGGTGTTTTCTGCTCTTGTGACCGCATACTGTACTGTACAATGCAAGTTATTTATTGCTCTCCCAAAAACTAGGGAGCATCCTTCGCCTGTCTTTTGCGAGTCAGTAAACACAGCATGGGCTCAAAAGTCAATAAAGGACAAAAGGATTTAAAATCACGCAGCTTATGGGACTTTGAAGCGAAGCAGAGCATCCTCTCTGAAAGCAGTCACACCCACTTAGCAGCTCATCTCCATTAGGTCTATAAAGATGGAGAAGACTCGACTTTTTCGCGTGAAAAAATGGGTCAGTTGCATTAGAATTCACTGACATCTCATGTGAGCTGAGGTAATGTGTGATTATATAACTAGAGGTTCGGCTTTAGAGTAATCTCTAGTTGCTTTACTGTTTACCAGTCAGCTGGGACCAACAGCTGCCTGCCGTGACCCTGAGCTCTACAGCACACGCCATCATGTGGGGGAACTATATCAGTTCGCATACCTTTAATACCTTCACACCTTTTTATTTTGTCCGACACTATTCATGGGGAGTAAAAAATAGACCTCTTTAACAGACCTGAAGTGAAACAAAGCTCCTCACTGTGCATCACGTGAGGATGAAAATAGCACTTGAGCATCACTTTTTCTGGTGTCTCACTGGTGCTGCTATGTGTGTCAGCCTCCTTCTGTGTGGCTGCTGCTGGGCTCCACTGTACTACTGTGCATGTGTCAGACTGGAGCGCCTCCAGCTGCAGTCTGGAAGATGATCAGCTAGGCGCGACAGGGTCCGCTAGGGAACCAAAGCCAACAGCCAATAAACACGTCCGTATCCTCGCGCTGACCCGCTGAGCTGCAGAGTGTTAATTGTGCTGTGGGTCATTAGGCTGAACACGGGCATATTTCAGACCTGGCCTCTTTGCAGGCTTTGACCTTCTGCTGGGCACCCTGGGTAAAATTGGGTGTGGGCGCCAGCACCAAACTGACTGGTGTGAGCTGCCAAGCCAAAATTATCACTTTTTCCATAAATAATGATGAGTAACTGACCTAGTGGCCGTGATATATACGGAATAAAAGTTTTCCTTTAATTTTGCTTTTGCTGCCTTTACATACAAATAATTTGTATGTATTTATTTATGATATGGATTTCCATTATTCTGATTATTTTGTATTGATTTCTCCTCAGTTTTTGTGATACAGTATGTTGTATTTGTGCCATTTTCTATGTACAGTTTGGACCTTAGGAACTATTCTCTAGATTTTGGAACAGAAAAACCAACACGATATCACGTCAAAGTGTGTAATAAACCCGCCTGGCATCAAATACCAACGCTTTTTCATGGCTGTCGACATTTGATACTGCCGCACAAGGCACCCTTGAGCGGCAGTATAAGACGCACCGGGCTTTCCATTAACTACAATGTAAACCCATCCACGGCAACAGTAGTTTAAAGAGCGAACAGAGACACACAGGGCGGGCGGGAGGGGAGTTTTATGGGCCCAACAACACAGGGCTTTCATCCAGGAGACCGCTGTTTGTGTCCCGTGCGTTACGTTTCACTTTCACGTTACAATCAGCTGTTTGTTTGTGTCTTGTGTTCACAACGTCAAGTCACATTTTCACTGTAAGAAAGTAGTAATTTTAAGCGTTAAGAACGCGTTTACTGCGACCAAACAGTGACGCTGTGAAGTCTGACAAAAGCGTAAGTATTTGACGAGTTGGGATGAGAACACGTTGGCGTGTCAGCGTCACGTTCTGCCTCATCGATACATGAATATTATACATATGTATGAAGGTGCAGTACCAGCAGAGGGCAACAAAACCACTCATTTAGGTTTAGGTTTAGGGAAAGACATCATGGTTGGCCTTAAAATAAGTATGTAAACAAAGGAAAATATTTTAGGAAACAACGTAACAGAAGTACGGAAAACACGTCACAAATGTCACTAACGTAACTTACAAAACACTGGTCTCAAACACCGGTCTCCTTGTTGAAAGTCCTGCGTTTGTTGGACCCATCCACCTCCCCTCGAGCCCGCCATAAGCGGTCTTTCACACTTTTTATTCTACGTCCCTAGCTCTGAGCGTAGCATATTTACATGGATGCATTTACTTTGCAGTCAGACCAGACTACATGGCGTACAAATGAAACGCCAAATGCAAGAACGTAGTTCTTACAGCGCACTTTTGCCTTGCGCATTATTGTGTCATTCATACGCTTTTTCATGTGACCGGGCTGAAAAAAACCCTTAAATCAGTTCTAATGGGAATGTGAAGTCAAACCAACAACTTTGGCCAAAATGACCTTTGCCATTTGGGGGAGCATTTTTCAAAAACCTAATTTCTCAGAATTACAGTATCTGCATGTATGTAGCCATAAAAACAGCATAAGGGGTTTAAAGTTTGAGCTTTGAATGTAAAAGTTTACTAAAAAACATAAGAAAATTAACTCTTCCTCTTACCCGAATTATAATGTATCAATCAAAGTAGTTTTAGAGTGATTTACTGTGGAGGAACCTGTTGTAGCTCACACTAACTCAAAGCACCAAACACTCGACAGAAGTTCTCTCTCCAAATATAACAACGTGGTTACTGACAACAATAAGAACAGTTTGTTCCTTCTGCAGTTGGCAGGCACATTATGTTTGTAGAAAGTAGTTCACTCATAAACACAGTTAAAAAGACATTTTCGGGAACATTTCAGCACCTTTTTGTCAAGCTCCAACTCACCTCAGCACAAACACTACTATTAATTCTGAGGTTCAGTATTCAGAGTGTATATTCTACATGACATCTGTGTGAGTTTAGTTTGTAGGGATTACCTCAAAATACTGTCCAATAAACCCTCTCTGATGTGACGTTCACTATTTGTAGTTGTTCTCACTCACTGATCAGCTGGTTTGTTCAGTGGAGAGACATTTGTTTGTGTTCAAAGCTCATTTGTTTTTTTGTGTTTCCAGTTAAGAATTAAACTCTCTCTTGTCTCTGTTGCACTGAAGCTCTTTTTGTGTGTAGAAGATTCAGCAGCAGGAGCACAAAAAACACACTTAGTCATGGGCACAAATGTTCACACAAACACACACATTTTAACATCTGAAACTACATTGTCATAAATTATTTTTTTTATGATTATTAGGGCTGCCAATTGATTAAAATCACACATTTTTTATCTGTTCAAATGTACCTTAAAGGGAGATTTGTCAGGCATTTAATACTCTTATCAACACGGGAGTGGACAAATATGCTGCTTTATGCAAATGTATGTATATATTTATTATTGGACATCACTTAACAACACAGAACAATGACAAATATTGTCCAGAAACCCTCACAGGTACTGCATTTAGCATAAAGGATATGCTCAAATCACAACATGGCAAACTGAAGCCCAACAGGCAACAACAGCTGTCAGTGTGTCAGTGTGCTGACTTGACTATGACTTGCCCCAAACTGCATGTGATTATCATAAAGTGGGCATGTCTGTAAAGGGGAGACTCGTGGGTACCCATAGAACCCATTTTCATTCACATATCTTGAGGTCAGAGGTCAAGGGATGCCTTTGAAAATGACTGTGCCAGTTTTTCCTCGCCAAAGTTTAGCGTACATTTCAACATTATTTAGCCTTCTTCCCGACAAGCTAGTCGACACGCTATCTTCACTCTAGCTTTATAACTGAGCACGCTACAACCTAAAAAAAATAAATAAATACAATTTTTTTCAAGAAATTAGTGGCGTTAAAACAAATTTGTGTTAACATGTTATTATTGCATTAACTTTGACAGCCCTAATGATTATCCAATATTTACAAAGCTTTACTATCAGTATCATTTCCAAGAATATGGAGTACATACAGTATAGTATCATACAGTAACTGTCCCAACACATTTCCCATGCAGTCAAAAATCTCGACGGGGATATAGAAGGATTCCCTTTTTATAAATTGTGGATTGGGGGCAAAGAAAGAGTAAAAAGGTCCACTTTATGACCCTTTTACCTTCCAGAGGACTCACCTCTGGAAGCCATCACGGTGATTTACGAGCCCACTCAGGTCAATGGGCAGCTCCATTTAAGAAGCTCAGTGAGGCAGATGGGGAGAGAGTACAGTAAGACTTGAGGGAGGGCAGGAATCATCCGCTCGGCTCGTTTCATGCGTCTGTCTGAGGACGGGGCAGATGAGACTCGGGGTGTGTTTGATGGGTGGTGGTGGTGGTGGTGATGCCCACTGGCGGTTTATTTTTCCAGTTTTTGGGGACAACAACTCGGTGCCCTGTTGGGAGTCTCTTTTTTTTGTTAATGTTTATTTGCTCAGTGGGGCTAAAGGGGCGCAGGGGAAAGTAAAGTAAAAGACAGATAAGATAAAGGCCTGGAGCTTCAGACCTATTTCATCCACCATCCTCACCTCTCCAGGGCTTTTCTCTTTAATAGGCTGCTGCTGCTGCTGGTGGTGAGTGAGTGAGCGTAAATGAAAATGGATTCTCCTGTTTAACGCAATGATGCTGATAAATTTTGTATTATTATTCATATGTTTTTATTTGGCATATATTTGACTTTATATATAACTTAAACAGTGTCTGAAAACTATTATATATTCGTCTTGACATTCAGATATCTACCTACAAAGTGAGGAATCTCTGTCTGTCTGTCTGTCTGTGTGTTATTCACATATCTCGAGAACTGATCGTCCAATCTACTTCACACTTGGCGGATGTATTGCTGGAGACCCAAGGGAGTGCTTTTTCAAATTTTGTGCAATTTGTTGACATGACACGTCCAATATTAATGAAACTTGAATGAAAAAGCCCACCGCTCTGCGCAGCAGAGGGGACGGGGCTTCGGGGATCTGCAGACTGAGACGAGCATGTCGTCCTCAGCGGTCACTTTTGCTGCTGGATCCTTGATATACCCTGCCAACGCTACAAGAATGTTGGATAAGGTTACAACTGAACGTTCTTCACTTCCCTGGAGTCAACGATTGACGAACGGTTCTCGACACTGCTACAAGCAGCACTTCCTGCGAATGGCCATGCGCTCCGAACGGGCACAAGGCCCCGACAACGCTGCAAGCAGCAATACCGGGAGTCAAACAATCGACCCGATGATATCAGCTGCTCCAACAGCGTGTCACGAAAAAACGTGAAGTTAAAGCCACAAGTTATCTATGATCTATACTGTATGAAATCAATTTTACGTTCCTTGGTGTATACGTTTCCTAGCCGAAATTCCACTTTACATTATGACGTGTTTGAGATTTTTTTATTAAATGATGCATTTCTTCTGATTACAAGGCAACAAATCATGCTGGGTTCAACTACTCCACACAGCAATTCATTAACTGAGCCCTGAGTATTGTATCTGAGCTTCTCCTCCTTCAGATGAACCATCACCTTATCTACCCAGCAGCTATGTATACAGGAGGAGGGATTACCAACCATGTAGAATGAGACGTCTTGCTAAAAGCAACGAGAAGGCCACAGCTTCAGCCTGGCCTCGAGGGATTCAAATCACGACGTGCAACACCAAAAACTAAAAGCTAAGCTCGGTTCAGGGTCTATGACCTTGTTAAACATGTACGAAAAGCTTTGAAAAACACCCCTTAAAGCTTTGCTCAGACCTTTTCTGGACCACGGCTGCAACACTGTGTCCAACATTGAAGGTGTAAATATGAATGGCATAGAAGAATATGCTTGCGTTAGTCCAACATGACTCCTACTCTGTGCCCAGATTTTTACGGAGCCTTTAATAACATTTTCTGCAGCCTTCAAGTTAATGGGTAGTGGAGCACAGACTAAGGATCATAAGTTTTCAGGGCCATTAAGACATTTTTTCTGTGTTTTATCCGGTCCACTCTCATCCTCTTCTTCATCTTTCTGGATATTTGCAGTGCAAGAAAATAAAATCCTTCCTTCTTGCATCAAAGAAGGAAAATCACTGACGAACATTTAGCAGTTAATACAATCTCTATCGTCACATAGATGCATATTCAAATTATATCATGTCTTCTATTAAATAATATCAACTGTTTAACGAAAGCAGCAACAAGGTGTTGAAATTCAGTTCATGTCCAAGAAGAAATTCCATTTGACATTTTCATTCATGGTTTGAACCTCTGGGGTGATTCTCGGTAAATGACAGATCAGCAATGTCAAAAGACAGCGTCTGTGTCTCTTTGTTGTCTGAGAGACACCGAGGAGGCTTGTTGTCGAGTGCCACTCCCACATCCTCTGCTCCCACTGTGGCACGAGCCTTTTAACCTTGACTTCTTCCACATTAAACAGTGTTTCCATCAGACGGCGCGGAGTACCCTGGTGGTTTGCATTGATGTCGCAATCAATCTCCTCCTGCCAGCCAACAGGGACCTTTCACAGGGAAGCACGCAGAAATCGAACACAGAGCAGCTACCTTGAATCCCATCGCGCTAAGAGGCTCATTCAGTTTGAACGTCACGTTGGTATTCACAAATACTAGATGTTGGTTTTACCCTGCAGGAGAACCACATGGGACACGGAGAAAACATGACGGGTGTCAGAAAGTTTAGAGAATCAGAAGTAAATATTGTTGTGGTCTTTTGAAATGATCATGATGTGATTTAAGGGGGGGATTCTCAGAGAATTTGCTTGATGGTTATGTCCATTTATACGTTGGAAAACCACTTCTAAAAGCTTAAAAACATGTCATGGTTGCAGCCCGTTTGCAGGAAAAAGCGTATGAATGACACCGTAACATACAAGGCATTTAGTGTGCAATAAGAACGCCTTTCTCTGTACTGAGTCCATGTTAATGTATCCACGTAAATATGCTACGCTCAGAGCTAGTGACGTAGAATAAGAAGTGAGAAGACCACTTATGGCGGATGGGAGGGAAGGAGGATGGGTCCAACAAACACTTTCACCCTTGAGACCGGTGTTCGAGACCGGTGTTTTGTTTTGCAAGTTACGTTAGTGACGTTTGTGACATGTTTTCCGTACTTATGTTATGTTGTTTCCGTATCTATTTTACTTAGTTTAGGTACCTATTTTAAGCCAAACCACCTAACTAAGTGGTTGTGTTGCCTAAACCTAACTGCAGACGTTACCGTAGTGTTGTTGCATGGCGTACAAATGACACGCGAAAAGCCTAAAATGCGTCCTCATGACACACAGAATGTTCTTGTAATGTCGTGCTATTTATACACCTGCCTGTGAGACCGGGTTGCGTGGTTGAGCTAAAATCAGAGGCGCAATCAGTTTTAACATTCAGGACATATTGTATAAGGCAAGGTCATTTTATATATAGTGCATGTTTTATACATAATAGCTTTTCAATTTGAATTAGACACATAACAGAATGATTAAGGAGAGCAAAAACAGTAATAATAATAATACATTTTATTTATATAGCGCTTTTCTGGATACTCAAAGACACTTTACACAGATAAAATGATCATATAAACAAGGACATCATAAAAGTATAAAACACACAATATTAATTACACATTAAAAGCAGTTCTAAAAAGGTGAGTTTTGAATCGTGATTTGAATGTGGACAGGTTGGTGCAGTCTCTGATGTGTTTGGGGAGTGAGTTCCAGAGGGAGGGGGAGGCTATGGCAAATGCTCCGTCGCCCCAGGTCCGGTGCTCGGTTCTGAGTGGTATGGACAGGAGTTTGGCGGGAAGGAGTGTGATGGTGGAGCAGATCTGTGAGGTGGGAGGGGCCTGATTATGGAGGGCTTTGTGAGTGAGGAGAAGAAGTTTGAACCGAATGCGTTGTGGTACAGGGAGCCAGTGCTCTTTGTAAAACCAAAGTGTTGAGCATTGAAGTTTGTTATTCACCTTGAAACGTTTATCTGTGATCAAATATTCTAAACTCAGGCTTTATTTTAAGTTTTTCGCCGTAGTTTTCGACTGAATCTCCCAGCCTTCTTCAGCAAATTGAAACTTGTATAAGATCTCACATCATCCTTTCCAGGAAAGATAAATACATTCTTGATTAAGGTGGTCTATATGGAGAACGTCTCAGGTTGCTCTTTTCCTAGCAGGGTATGATATGGTTGCACATTCCCGTTTGAGGTTTGGCCTTGATGCCAGAGAGGACGGACTCGTTCAACTGACGCCTCGTGTTCAGGAACCACGAGTCCCCTCCTGATCATCTCTTCACCTGCTAACCGGCTCCTCATACCTCTGGTTCCACTGAGGTCGCTCCCTGGATCCTATGGAGGTCACCGAGTCAATAAGAGCGACTTGAATGTCGAACATACCCTGTCCTGCAGGTGTGAATGTGGTGTGACGTTATGGTGCCAACAACGGCAACAGTGCTGACAGAGCTAACAGTGTTGAGGTGGAACTGGAGGGCGGGTGCTACGCTTCTGCAACAGTGCCGTCGATCGGGATGGCGTTATCAGCTGTAACCGCCGCCATTTTTCTTCACTTCATTGGATCGGAAAATTGAGTGACAAATTAGTCACGTTTCATGTTTTATTAGCTAAATCTTTTATTCATTGCACTTTGTTGCATTTTGTTTTTATTGATACAACAACTTTTCCACCTCATCCAAGCTTAAAAACTGTTTTGCAATATTTTGATTTGAAGATAGGTGGAGAGAAATGCACTTAATCACATATAGGATAAGTGAATATTAAGCACACACTAAGCACAAACATGCATGTGGATTTCCTTGAAACAGTCCATGACGAGTACAAGTAAAAGACCCCCCGCAAAAGAAGTGTTTTACACTGTACATCTGTGTTAATGAGAGGAGTCAGGCTCTGGATTCATTAGCTACAGCTATTAGTCAGTTAATTAAAAAGGCTAATTCAGCAAATCAACCAATGTTAAGGCATTAACGCTTGCATCTTCTAAATACATGGTGAGTAAATCAAGTGTGTCGGAGCGGAAATGATCAAGTTTTCTGTCAAAAGCACCTCAGACATTAAATCTCTTCAATTCAATTCTGACCATTTAAACCTGAAAACAATTACCAGACTGCCAGAGGGACTGTGTTTATCATGTTATTATGTATTTCTGCCACTTAAAACGTGTTCCAGTAGTTGTACACATGTTGTGTGTAAATTAGTGTAATAAGCTTCCAAGGTTTAGTTTGGACCTTGAGCCTGTTATACTGCATGTTGTCCAGCTTCAGCATCCAACTTCTGAAGTCATGTAATACCAAAGAGAAAGGATTGTAAAGTCTAAAAAAGTCTAACAAATGGAAATACTCCTTCTTGCTCTAATCTGTCAGATTGAGCGGTGTCAAGCTCATCCATACAAAGCATGAGGGCAAGCATCCTCCGGTTTGTGCTCAAGGTGAAAAAACAATGTCAAACAAATAGATAGTAGCCCGGATACATAATAAAGAGCAAAGGGGCTATGGTAGTCCATCATACAACGGTGGTTAGAGTCGGGATATGTTATCAAGATATTGTTGTCATAGAAACATAAAAAAGCGCTCTGAGCGCTTTTTTGCTGCGACGAAGGGCTCCCCAGCGCCATGCTGCCGCTTTTCGGCCAGAGAAAGACACTATATGGACACGAGCCCTAAGTCAAGCAGCCAAATGCTAATGTTAGAATGATCTGACATTATTCTTTATCATACTTATAATACTAGGACTAGCTCTACACTGCAATATAAGACAATGCTGTTTCTTTATTTACATGCCTTCTACATGAATCATCAGATGGTGAGGATGCAGATTTTTTGCCTGGGACATGCCTTTTAGCATATTATCATGCATGAAGCAATGATGCATATTTAAGACTCCTTGCGGACATTGTTTTCTATCACCTCATGGGGCGAGGCTTGAGAGTTTTACCTGAGAAATGTTAAAGAA
>CAKAKR010032725.1:0-14563 GCA_916700685.1 Adelosebastes latens | reverse complement strand
GTAACATTTGTGCAATATTACAATACAAGACTTAAAATATTTGGTATCTTTTGGATCTCTATTAGAAATTAATATAAAGTTGGGCATCTCTTTGCCGCAGGTCTTCCCCTCTCTCCCCACTTTACTGTCTATCTTCGGCTGTACTACTATCTACTAAACGCAAAAAAAGAGAAAGAAATTAATATTATGTTTTGTGGGTTTCAACAATGTTGATTGTTAATGGGATAATCAACATGAGTTGATGGAGACACTGTTGGATTGAGGGATTTCTACAGCAAATTAAAGGCAGGAATTAAAGCACGGATTTTCGTCCGAAAAAATTGCAATGAAATCCTTTGTTCCAACTGATCGCCATATGCTTCTGTTTGTTGCATGGAGGGTGTGTATTTTTGGGGCCTTGGAACAATGGGGGTTTGTTTTTCAGGGTAACAGACTGTCGGACAAATGGGCTTTTTCGGTCCAATGGTACATTTGTCGAACTATTGGTGTTTTGGAATAACAATGGACCATCCCCTTCTCAACACCCAGTAATGTACGACAAACACTACTACCTCAACAACCAAACAAAGGACAATGTATGGCTTAAGATCAACCAGCAGCTGGGATACGATGAATGTGGTAATATACCTGATATGCACTTGCTAACATTATGTTGATCACGGAACGGGGGTAGCCACAACAGCTAACGTTTGCATAAAATTTGGGGTCAGATTAGTTTACGTATTGTGTACTTAACTTAGACATTCTGTATTTCTTGCTCATTGACGAAAAAGGGAACACGGCAACGCGGATAATTTGCACTGATTTCCGCACTGCATTTTTGCATCACACTGAGAAACGTTTTTAAGTCATGAATATTTACTAAGAAACACTGATGATTTGAGCCAGGTTTCTAGGGGCTTTAAAGCTATAACACATACAAACAAATAAGCAAAGAAATCATGTAGAAGATTGCGTTAGAAATCGTGCTGGTTAATGTTGCAGATTGTTATTTTGACAGCATGAAATACGTTTTTATGCTGCAATCAAGCAGATGTGACTGAAGCTTCAGGCTGACTGTTGCGGAAGTTGATGCCGTCATCTCCGAAGTTGATGATGTATTTCAGTGAGTTCAGGATCAATGAGTCAATGTCATTGTTGAGGTTGATTTCTTCATGGTAGTTCTTCACAGGGAAGATGCAGTTCATGGGAATACCCACCTCTGCACTGAACTCCTCCATCTACATTTAAAAAAATTCACAACATTTCTGTTCACGAATTAAAGTTCAGAATGATCAAGACTAAGCATGGAACCAAGCCAACAATCTACGAGATGAATTGTGACCATTTAACATTTCATTTAAGAGTGAAGGAACTACTCATTTCATAAACCATTGTGAATTTCCGCCTCTGGAAACTCCCAAAAAAACGTTTAAATTAACTGTCGATCTAAAATTAAGATAGTTTCAGCAACTGCATGCCTTATTTCTAGCCTCACCTCGTTTACAGAACCACATTTCTATTTCCGGAATATCAGAGAAGATTTCCAAACGAGCTGCCATGTTGGCGCGGTTTGAAATCTGGTAGCAGACGCCATCAAGCAGCGCATAGAAGAACGTACCCTTACTATCCGTTTGCGGGTGTGGTAAACATTGCTATTTTATCAGCAAGCTCCACCAATCAGAGACTTTGCTGTTACACTTAGGATTGTGGGTAGTAGAGTACTTCTCCAGGACATGGCGAATAAACAACACAGTCTCACGGCAGTTTGTGTAAAAGTCACAAAATTTATTCGTGTACATAGACACAAATTCCCCTTTTTTTTCGTGTAGCTCAGCACAACTTTCAACAACGTATTTTTAGTGCTTTTTCCTACGAATGTCCAGCAACAAGTGATGCATGTGTCAATTTCCCCTCCAGCCTTTTCAAAACGAACCTACTCAGTTAGGTTTAGGAAAAGATCAACTTGGTTAGGTTTAGGCAACAAACTACTTAGTTAGGTTTGGAAAAAATGGTGGTATGGGTTTAAATAACTCCGTAAGTTCCGTAACTGAAGTATGGAAGTTACGTGACAAATAAATCAACGTTGACTTCTGGTTTCACACGGGACACGAACACCGGTCTTCTGGGTGAAAGTCCTGTGTTTTTTGACCCACCCATCTAACCCGACCCCATCCCTATGCTGCGTTCACCACTAATTATACTTCCTGGTTCACAATTACGTGGATTATACGAATTGATTTCGTGTTGACCATCACGGAAAAAATGTCAAATTCGTGTCTATGTACACAAAAATCAATACATTCAATTTTGTGACTATTTCACGAACTGCTGTGCGATCGTTTCACAGTCTCGTAGCTCGTGGTTAGTCTACCTTGGATGGTTACGACATTATGGCTAATAATCAAATCTGCGATTCAGAATATGAATGGGATTTTCACTTCCTGAACCTCACTATTGAGCTCTATAGCCAACAGTCTATGATCTGTATACAACAGCAATAATCCTACAACAGGAACTTTGTGTTATTTGTATTTGAATTGGCCAGGACCCCGGGACTGGATATCAGAAAAGGTATAGGAAGAGAATAAGTCGGATAATGCTCATATATTTATCCATTTCCGTGCAAATTCATAATATTATTAATTAAAAATACCTTTTCCTTCAGGTACGTGCTCTTGTAGACTTTCTTTAAATCGCCCTTGATTTCAGGACAGACCCCATCAATCTTGGTGAGAATGGCCACTTGAGGAATATCTGTCAGGACAAAAGGCAGAAAACTATTGAGGCCCGTAACTGACATGAATACAAACGGACCACAGCTGATTTTTCTCTGTGATTACACAATCTACAAAGCTACAGGAGGTGATTGTTCAATACTCAGAAGATTTTGAGTGGAGTACCATTACCAAATATTTAGTAACATTTCAGTTTCAAGCAGTGTGATCTATTAAAAACCCAATGTAGAAAAGAATAAACTGAGATTTCTCTCACCCAGTTTACTGGCTTCCAGCCTGATCTCCCGAATCTTCCGCACAGTTTCAACTCTCATTAGAGAAACTGTGTCGGCAGGAATGACACAAACCAGAACGTGCACTTTGTCGTTGTCAGTTGGATGTTCGTTGTAGAATGCATTAGGCCTAACGTCTGACAACGTTGATTCAGGATTGAACTGGAAAACAAGTTAAAATCAAGTTAAATGACAATTGCAAAATAAATATATGATAATAATATATTAATTATATAATATTAATATAATATTAATATATTATATTATTAATTAATAATATTAAGTAATCATGGGGGAAGAAATCTGCAAAGTTTGCAGTAACTGTACCGTGTAACCGTCCTTCACATGTCCCATCATAGCCAGTTTGACGTCATTCACAAGGACACCTTTGGTTGGATCCAGGCCCATGATGTCATTGAAGACAAAAGGGTAAAAGATCATTGAATGTCCTTTTGGGATCTTGTAGGTTGTGTACTATAAAGCACATATAGAGAAAAGTGCAGCAATTATTATCACTATGAGTGAAAATAGACAGCAATACCCAGTTAGCATATAGTAAACCGTATTAGATTAGTTCTCTTTTTTCAAAGTTTTGAATTCATCAATTTGTATTTACCCCTCGTTCTATGGATTTTAACTCTTCAAACTACCACAGAATGAGGAAACATGAACCGATTGGTGTCGTCACACAAAGTTGTGTGATTTAGGAAAAAAGAAGTTGTGAGAATGTCTCTGCTTCCAGCCCGTTAAAATCCTGGGTCAGGATTCATAAATACAATTATGCAAATAAAGATTTTTTTTTTTTTTTATTTCCTTTGTCTTAACATTGTTAACTTTACAGTGACTTTATGTTAGTGTTCTCACAGAACCCTGAGTTTTGTCATATCACTTTTTCTTTACCTTCCACTGCAAAGACACAAGCCTCCCACAGTCACACCTTGTAAAGTAATAATAATTAAAAATATGAATTTAACCTAAACACCCTATTATTGCAAAGTTTTTATATTGCAATGAGTTTGGGATGTTTTTTTTATCAACACAATCAAAAGTTTGTCATACCCTTTTGGTGAAGCAGCCGCCAGAGGTGTTGTCTGCCAATGCCTGCGTGCAAATTCGGCCATTTAAGACACTTTGGACAGAGTTGATGAAACTGGACTTTCCAGCTCCAACTGGTCCATGAAGAAGAATCCTGAGCTGCTGTCCTTCAGCCTGAGGTTTGTAGCTGTTCACAGCCTTCAGAACGTTGTCTCTGCTCAGAGAAAGAGACAAGCATTGCTTCAGACTTTAAACCTTCAGTAGGCAGTATATTTTTGGCATCATTGGGCTAAAATTCCATAATAATCTTTCAGCATAAATATCTGAATATTTCTGCATACTGGGGACCCTAAACAGTCTTGAATTCCATAAATTGGGTATCACTGTAAAGCTGAGACTCTTGTGGATCCAATGAGCCCAACTGTATTCATGTGTGATGATGTTTTACAGCCATTTTACATAGTGACTTTTTTTTACTCAGATTTTATACATATGGTCGTGTGTCTTTATGCTGTGACAGTTTTCCCAAAATAGATTATCCCAATATATCGCCTCGCTTACAGTATCGCAATATATCGCAATATATTGAATCATTACCCCTGTATCATGATAGGTATCGTATCGACAGATTTTTGCCAACACACCACCCTACTGGCAACAGGAGGTTACAGTTGCTATACTTTGGTGTACTACTCTTAGCAGATCACCCTTAAATTTGGTCAGCAAAATTACCTTTTGAGCTTTCATGCAACACCCTTACCGTGTCAACGCAGCATTCGCCATGAAACAGGAAGTTGTTTTTCAAGGGCTAGAGATGCTTGCAAATGAACGAAACTTGGCACAAGCATTGAAAGTGCTAATATATGTTAACGGATATGTTTTTTGTGCTTGGGTGTAGCAAGGAGGCTAAATAGCGCCCCCTACAAAATTTCAACGAAGCAGCCCTCGCAGTATGTTTCACCTAGATGTACGAAACGTAAATTTGTGTGAATTTTTGGTGTATTTTTGGCCATTTTCAGGATCTGTACTTTGACAAACTCCTCCTACAGATTTAACCCGATTTACTTCCGATTTGGTCAGTACAATCTTAAGACATTTGTGATGAAAACTTATTATAAATTTGAACTTCCATAAACTGGGGTTGCCAGGCATTATAGTGGATAATTTACATGATTTGCCATTAAACAACAAACTGTTGTAACTCAACTGTACTTGGTCAACTCTGCCCCAAACTTGACCTAGTTCATAGCAGTTCAGGCCTGAGGACATCTAAATGGCAATACTGACTCATAGTCATAGCGCCACCTACTGGCAACAGGAAGTCAGCATTATGTGACACACATCATCCCATGTACATGAAATTTACATTGTGTGGTCTACACTTGATAATGAGCAACATAATGGATGTTTAGCATGTGTTGTCTAGCGCCACATAGTGGACACGGGAAGTGGACTGCGTGCACTCTAAGCAGGAAATAACGTTAACTCGTGCATGCAGTGTCTGATCGTCACGGAAGTGCACGACTGTGTCAATCGGCGTCCGGCCAGTACCACCTACGTGCGGGAAGGTGGCCCATTCATCAATTACATTTATTACTATTGATAAACCAAAAAGCATTTTAGCTTGCTATCAGGAGGATTATGAAATCCTTTGTTCCAACTGATGTCATAGCTCCAGGTCACACTAGCTTGCTGCCAAAATGGGGTTATATCTTATCAATTTGGTTTCTCAACACCCAATATTGTTCGACAAACACGACAACCTCAATAACCAAATAAAGGACAATATATGGCTTGAGATCATCCAGCAGCTGGTTGACTCACAAGTCAGTCTCTAAATGCTTCGCACAACTAGAGACTGAAGACAATCTCCCTAGTTTCGTCGCTAAAACTGATTGGAAAATAGTATAGAGTTTTAAAAAACCTGCATAGCAGAACCAATCCAATGTCTTAAAGGCTTCGCCAAAGGCTTCATATTGGGGCAGTGACATGCAGAAGTTGTGTGCTTGTAAATGCCACAGACTGTATACAAGAAGTGGACGTAGTCACCATAATGTTATCCATTGGTTTGTGGACTACTGTTTTGAAGCCTCAAGTTCAGCATTTTGGCTAGGGTTAAAGTTCTAAGACGTAAACACGGACAACTCCCAGACAGGACAACGCCGTGGTAGCAAATCACAAGGTAGCCCCGCCCTAAAGCATCCCCTGCTTTACGGTCTACTTGACTCTAAATGGGACCATAATTTACTAAATGAACATCATGCTGTATTGAAGAAGACTTGAACTAGCGATTGAGACTCATGTTTACAATGTTTACTGAGGTAATAAATCAAAGTGAGAAGTAGGCTCATTTTCTCATAGACTTCTATACAACCAGAGGAGTTGCCCCCTGCTGGCTATTAGAAAGAATGCAGGTTTAAGGCACAGCCTTGACTTCACTTCTCAGACCTTACCACAGTTGCCCACTGGTAAACACTGTTGAAGCGGAAATACATGCACAGAACTGTTGTTGCTACAGTTGCTCTGCTAACGTGCCAACAGACACACAGACGGTTCACTCACTGTTGCTGCCGTTCAAAGTTTAAAAAATAAAAATAATCTCGGAGCTCTCCTGCTGCCGGTAAAAAGCTCCAAAATGGGACTCACGGTCGCGGGTTTTATTCTTCTAGCTCCCTTCCGGCTCTCTCTCCCGGAGCTATGTCCTAGACGACGTCAACCAATAACAGTGCGTTATATCCATGTGGCACCCCCGTACGTCCCCACACATTGACCTTTCTGAATCCAGGACATGTAAGGTGCATAGGTATTATGACAATTTTACACAAATGTCTAACAGGATAAAATGATGAAGTGACATTTTGGACAGACATGGATGTTAACTGCAACTTGACTTGGTGGAGTCATACAAACCTGAGGCGTAATTCTAGTTTTTTTTTTCCGAAATTGGAACATTGAAACGTGGATAATCTGCACCGTACCCGGTGTGCATAGTTGTCATGCAGAAAATTCGCATGAGGATTTTCCGTATTCCCGCACCACATTTTCACATCACACTGGCGAGTCTTTTAATGTATAGTCGCAGCATACGTGGCAAAACATGTCTGCGATTGAGTTTCTTAGCATTAAAAAGTCAGTTTAAAAGCTTAAAATCCAGAATACACCCCCTCAAAGTAACAGACTGCAGTTTTACCTGTTGACATCCCTATTGTGCACAGAAATTATTAATTCAAAACCTATATCAAGTAATTCAAATTTGCTAATTTGAGTGCACAAAGTAGTAATTTTTGCACACAAATTAGAAATTCTTGCGGATGAATTGAATTAAGCGAGCATGCATTAGTAATTCGAGAGTACTAACAGTAATTAAGTTCACTTTCAGGATGCAGAAACACTCACCCCAAGTCTATTGTCCTCCATGGTTCTCTGAAAGCTGATGATACATGTGCATATAAGACAAAAATCTTACAACAACTGTTGAACGTTTTTTGAATGATAACCATAATTTACAAAACCAAACTTACTTCGAGATGGTTTATGAGCAAAAAGTGGTTTAGGAGCAGAATGTGGTTGAGGAGCAGAAGGTTGTTTATGAGCAGAAGATTCTTGTCCCATGGCTGCAGAGTAAAAGGATTACATAAAACTGAGCTCACATTTGAATAAATTGTTAAGTTGACTGACCACCTCAGTGGGAAAGTCATAAAGTAAATTAATATTTCAAGATTATATTACATTACAGTGTCACATGTATTAGTTACTCTACTCACTTTGTATTATTAATATTGATATTGACTTAGTAAAAAGAGTTTTTGTGTGTTTTACTGTGTTTGTATGTATTTCTATACCCCAAAACTCACACGTCAGTCAACACATTATTAAATTGAAATGGAAAAACACATACATGTATATTGAAAATGTGTTGAAGTTGAAGATTTAAAGATAGATATTAGTCAAATTCCTTTATGCTATTAGCATTTTGATAAAAAGTGAAACCTGTTTCCACCTCTATGATTTTTCAGATTAATTATGTAAAACATGTTTAATATGTTTTGAACTGTTAGTCTGTCATACTGAGTGAAACTAAACTAAAATTTACCCAAACTTTACTGTAAGTAGAACTTTAACTTAAACACAATGGCTTTATGAAAGCATTCATCTTGTCCAGTTCACTATTTTTACAATGATTATGTTCTCCTCATTGTATTCTGTAAAAGGTAAAACTTTAAAATGTCATAGAAAAACACATACCTGTTGTTGTACTGGAAGAAAGTGAAACGAGGAATACATGTCTGTGGAAAAATCAGCTGTCACCTGTAATAAAGTAAGTTAAATATTGAGTTATCCTCCCATTCCTGTTGATCATTTTATATTAGTGGAATGTGATTTCACAGAAGTCCATCCCACTTTCTTCAGGCAACTCTTCACATTTTCATTTTCATCGGACCAGTCACTCTTTTTCTGAACTGTTACCAGTTTAAAGATCCAAACATCCTTTAAAGGTCCACTTTTTTGAAGTCTTAATCCTCATCCACACAGGGAACGTCAGCAGCGTTACCTGTTGTTTTTTATTTTGGCGTCACTGTTGACGGGTAAGAGCAGCAACACTACCCGCGTGGCTAGCCCTTTGGCTATAAAGCAAAGTTCTCTTTTATATCAGGCTGATTGCCTAAATAAATGATGTCATGATCTGATACAGTCTTACAGTTACAGGGGACATGATCTGCTTTAAGAACGTTTGCTTTAACTACCCTATGTATATATCCTTGATCATGCATAGATACTTTTTATACCCCCGCGACAACGTAGTCGGGGGTATATAGTGCTCCGCGTGTCCGTCCGTTCGCGTGTCACACTTACGTTTTCGGAGCAGAACTCTGAAACTATTTAACTTAGGAACTTCCAATTTGGTTGATGGTTGACAGTGTGGTCTAGTTGTGCCTTTTGGGGGTTAGAAGTCCAGGGTGGTCATTAGTTAATTAGCTAATGCAAATTAATTCCATTAGTTCCAAAAGGGCAAAATCTTTGGCCCTACTTTAGTAGGGGTCCAGCAGTGACCGGGGGTATGTGAGCCATGCTCACTTTTGCCTTGTTTTTATATAACAATTTGATTCATGACTATATTTTACAAGATTACCTTTAAAATATGGTTTTATCAGGCCATTTTGCTTGAGAATTTGAATGCTTCTTCTCCCACAGGAACAACATGAAATGTTTTTATGGTGCTCAAGATACTCTCAGCTGTAATCGCTCACGGTTTTTTATTGGGTCACTTAAATTTAATCAGATTTTGAGGAACATAGATCCTGGGTTTTTTATCAGGAACTGGTCATTTAAAGTTTACTCTTGGCTTTGTTCATATACGACTTTATAAACTCATTGAGTATTTTGCATTCAGCAAAAATACTTCCTTTAAAATGGAAAAAGATTTAGAGCCATACACAGGAGTGGTTCAATCGTTTTAATGAATTCATCTGTACTGTAAATGAGTGTTTTAGCTTGCTTAAACTCTTGGGTGAGTCACATACACAGATTAGACTTTAGGCTATAGTATGTAGGCAGGATTAGGCTTGAGAGCGTCAGTGGGCATTGCTTGGTTTTACACACTTTGTTATTATTAAAGTAGAGGGGCTGCATTATTGAATTAATAATTTAGAATTTGATTAAATATCTGAGAATAGATTTACAAAAAGTGTTGTAATCCTAACTAATTAAAGTTAATCTAGGACATGTTTTAATATTTTAAATCAAAATTTCAGAATTTATTCAAAACTTTAATCAAACTATACTATTAACTATTTATTCCAGTGGGCTAAGAGTTACTCAGTCCTTGCGATGCATTGTGTAGCATCCGCAATCTCACTATAACTTTCCAAAGAAATTGATTCATTTGGTTCTTGAGTTTTATAGTATTTTGTCTTTACTTTTAATAAACCAGCTTGATGACAATTTTACTCTGATTCTTCTGATTATTAATTGATCAATAATTTCCTTTGGGAGGCCCAGAGAGCCTTCCGCTTACACTTTAGATGCAAGTTATAACAGTTTTGAATCTTCAATTATTTCTTATTTTATTTTAGTTTCAACTTTTCAATTTATTGATTATTTTAGTATATATATATATATATACAGTATAGTCTATACATTTTTTTTAGGAAAATGCTGCATATTATACCTTTAAAGTGAATGACTGTGTAGCAGCCTGTGTGTTTACTCACCAGTCCGGATTTGACTTGGAGACAACTGTGGGTAACGGGTCGGTTCCGGTACTGAGCTCTGCGATGGTGCGGGCTATGAAGGGTGGAAGTAACAAAAATTAATTGATAAAAATGGAGGTGATTCATGTGAATTGACTGAGTGGTAAATTATGAAGTGATTTGATTAATTTAAAGCCGATTTGATTAAAACAGTTGTGATATGATGAAAACAGAACCATGTTTCATCATTTCCCCCGTCTTTCTTTCATCTTTCACAGAACAAAACCATTTATCATTAAGAAAGTGGCTTCAAGGATGGAAGTAACAAAAAAATAATTGGAAAAAAGGGTAAGTGATGAAAATGCTTACAAATTAATATCGGAAGTGATTAAGTGTACATGCATGTGAACTGAAAAATAGAGTGATACATTGTCAATTGATTTGAAACAGTGTTATTCTGATAATCAACTGTCGACCATTCATCATTCACAACACCCAACTGACATTTATCGTCCACAGCATGCAATCTTTGTCACTACCTGTTGGGTGCGGATTTGCAAAACTGGACCTGTGCAGGACTCTGCTCTCCAGCTCCGTATCGCTTCCTGACTGGGAATAGAGCAGTGATAAGGTAAACTATAATATCTGTTTACCAACTGACCCTCCTGACTGGTTTATGACAGTATATAACGATTCATTTTGATGTTACGTCACCATTCAAGGTGCACTGGTGAATTATTGACAAGTGAATTATTTTAGCAGGTGAAAGTGTAAGAGGCAGTTGTCTTTGGCCCAGGAGTTCACTGTTGTTCACTGAATATAGTGCTTCTTTGTAAGTTTATTAGGTAGGCTACACTTGAACAGCAGCCCCAGTTTATTACATTATCAAGTAATTAGCAAACTAAATGAAATATAATCTCATTTTATTACATTTGGACAAGCTCTTATATTATCCAACAGTTGCCACATGTCCAGCTGATAAACTTTAGTAGGTCTACTATATGAAGCAAATCTTTGCTGGGATGGTGGAGTGAGTGAAATACACATTTCAGTCTTCAGAAGTTTCTAATCCTTTTGTAAATGTTGCCTATATTATCACATTAGATAACACAATGTAGTCTAATATATGATAAATGGGTTCTGTAGATAGAGGAAAAAAGGTTCATGTTGATGAATAGACACTGTAAATCTGTATGTTTTTGTTTACCGTCTTTATGCCAGTGCACTCATAGAATCCTGTGTTATGCTGAATTTCCCTTCTGCTGAAATGATAAAAAACCTCTGGACAGCACTTAGTACTCCTTGACTGAAAAGTGCTATATTATTATTAGGGCCCGAGCACCGACAGCGTCGGGCCAGCGAAGGCCCTATTGAAACTGTAGGAATTCTTCTTTTTATTTTTCACAAAAATGAATCGCCTTTTTGACGACCTTAACATGCTCAAAAAGTTGTTAAACTTGGCACACTTATCAGACGCGGTGAAAAATTCGATATTTTAAGGGTTTTGGGCTTGAGTGTTACAAAATGGCTCGCTAGCGCCCCCTAGAAGGTTGGAAAAATTGAGCCCCTCCCTACGGTTTCACCTACACGTATGTAATTTGGCAGACAGATGTAACATGTGGAGACACACAAAAAAGCCTCTTGGAGGTATGCACAAAGCTCAACAGGAAGTCAGCCATTTTGAATTTAATGTGCGATTTTCGCCCATTTTTAGCGTTCTATAGGCCGTGTACTTTAACGAACTCCTCCTACAGATTTAATCAGATCAACTTGAAATTTGGTAAGGACCATCTTAAGACCTTAAAGATGAAAATTCATTCAAATGGTGAGTTTTCACTGAACCACCTGACCGTGGCGTGGCGGCCATTTTGAGCCATTTGCCATGAAACAGGAAGTTGTTGTAACTCAACTGTACATAGTCCGATCTGCCCCAGATTTCTCAGGTATGATGGTGGTCCAGTCCTGAGGACATTTACATGCAAATATACACTCATAGCCCCGCCCCAAGACGTTAGCAGAGTCCCCTTTCATAACTCATGAACCGTTTGTCGTAGAGTATTGTGGCAGGCGTCATTGCGCTCATCAGAGTTCCGGTTTCATTGTTCCTGGTCGTGTCGATCGGCTTCCCGCCAGTACCCCCGACGCACGGGAAGGTGCGAGGGGCCCGTTCATCGCTGCTCGCAGCTTTAATTATTTTTATCATCATCATCAGTACAGTAATGTAATAATCCTAGGAGGAGCTCAGCAAAGTTTCACACGAGCCACATAATGAATTTAGGATGATGTATTCCTTAATCAACACAATGAAATGTTCTTCATACCTCTTTGGTGTTGTCCACCATAGCCTGGGCGCACATTCTGCCTTGTAGACACTGTTGAGGAACAGAGTTGATGAAACTGGACTTTCCAGCGCCAACCGACCCGTGAGGAAGAATCCTGTATAGACATTCACTTGCTGCAGATCACTCTCATTGGCTCTGCTCTGAGAAAGGAAACATTACATTACAGACTTACTGTAAGACTTTAGTTTAATCTTAAAGTATGTGTTTGATACACAGATGTCACAGACAATTGGGAAGTTCATCAGGACATTCCCAAAAGAGAAAGTAAGGAACAGGAAAGTCCCTCAGAGCAAGTTATTTTGTAATGGGAAAGATGATGAAAAAGCTCATATTGAAGGTTCAAACTCGCTCACCCCCAGTTTATTTGCCTCCATTGTTTGCTTCTTTCTTTAAAGCACCTTGGTGAAAAAAAGCATAAAGTAAGTGAATATTATTTCAGTGTTAATTACTATTAACACTATTTCTTTATAGCAGACCGTTGCTATGGGAGCAGGTCTGATGTCGGACTCTGGCGGACCATTTATGTGTCAAATTATTGATTTATTAAGTAAGTAGCTCTGTAATAAGCGGGATGGCTCACGACTGCTGTTAGCAGAAGGCTAAACTATAAGCAACCTTTTCTCTCCATCTCTGAAACGCTTCACAGATATTGTACGACTCTCTTTTTGACTGACTTTACTGAAGGATAGTTAACTATAGGCATCCAAAGATTTATACGCCCTCAATTTATCTTTACAGCGCTGCCGTTGGCCACCAACCCGCTGGTTGGATGGCTGGCTACTTAGCTAGCTTAGGATTCGCCACGCTGTCATGCAACACAGAAAAGGAGCCGAACAAAGTTGTCCCTCATCTGGAGATAGCACTGTGCTTTCCTACGCTGTGACAAGAGTGTGAGGATGAAGCATTAAGTTGTTAAATTTTACTCATTTAGTGACTGGCTAGTTAGCTAGCTACCTTACTAATTCTACCATGCTACAGAAAATGCGCCCAACAGCGGACGGCGCTGGGTCACGGTCCGTCTGCCTCTACTTTGCCAGCAGGAGAGCAGGCGTTAGCTAGCTATCTTGTCAGTCTCCGGACAAGCTAGTTAGCTAACTAGCCAGTTCCGGAGACAGACAATCTAACGTTAGCCAGCCATCTACTCCTCCCGAAGTAGTCTGCCAGCGGCGTAGAGGTCGGCTAATCTGGTCCCGTTGGTTAATGTTAACTTTCTCAACTAACACTGGTGATCCTGGAGAGTTCTCTGGAGAATTCTGGCGCCGTTGGCATAGAACCGTACTTGACCGTTAGCTTGTGGTCTGTAGTAGCCAGCAGAGCGATGCAAGATTTATTGTGTTCCAGCTGTTCATTGAAGCTACATGGTGGTGACATTTGTGCAATATTACAATACAAGACTTAAAATATTTGGTATCTTTTGGATCTCTATTAGAAATTAATATTTGCTGCAGGTCTTCCCCTCTCTCCCCACTTTACTATCTATCTTCGGCTGTACTATCTACTAAACGCAAAAAAAGATAAATAAATTAATATTATGTTTTGTGGGTTTCAATAATGTTGATTGTTAATGGGATAATCAACATGGGTTGATGGAGACACTGTTGGATTGAGGGATTTCTACAGCAAATTAAAGGCAGGAATTAAAGCACGGATTTTCGTCCGAAAAAAATGCAATGAAATCCTTTGTTCCAACTGATCGCCATATGCTTCTGTTTGTTGCATGGAGGGTGTGTATTTTTGGAGCCTTGGAACAATGGGAGTTTGATTTTCAGGGTAACAGACTGTCGGACAAATGGGCTTTTTCGGTCCAATGGTACATTTGTCGTACTATTGGTGTTTTGGAATAACAATGGACCATCCCCTTCTCAACACCCAGTAATGTACGACAAACACTACTACCTCAACAACCAAACAAAGGACAATGTATGGCTTGAGATCAACCAGCAGCTGGGATACGATGAATGTGGTAATATACCTGATATGCACTTGCTAACATTATGTTGATCACG
>CAKAKR010032724.1:0-34682 GCA_916700685.1 Adelosebastes latens | reverse complement strand
TTTTTTCGGACATTTTTTCAGACTTTTTTTTCAGACATTTTTTCAGACTTTTTTTCAGACTTTTTTTCGGACATTTTTTCAGACTTATTTTCCGGACACTTTTTTAGATCTCTTTTTTCGGACATTTTTTCAGACTTTTTTTTCGGACATTTTTTCAGACTTTTTTTTCAGACTATTTTTTCGGACTTTTTTTTCAGACTTTTTTTTCGGACAGTTTTTTAGATCTCTTTTTTCAGACTCCCATATTCGACCTGTCGAACACTTCCATCCTCTAATCACGGCCTTTTATCCATCCCCCGCTCAAACTGCAAAACAAAAGGTGATCGGGCCTTTTCTGTCTTAGCCCCAACTCTCTGGAATCCCCTCCCCCAATCTATTAGAGCTGCTGAATCTCTGGACTGTTTTAAGCGGCTTCTAAAAACCCATCTCTATAGGCAAGCCTTTCTATAGGCCTCATCATCCACAAGTGTGTTTGTTTGTTTTTGTTTGATCTGTTTCTCATTGTTTCTGTGTGTCATATTGTAATTTTCATTGTTTGATGTTTCTTCTTGTGTGTGAAGCACTTTGTAACGGTGTGTTTTAAAAGGTGCTATATAAATAAAGCTTTACTTACTTACTTACTTACTTAACAATAATACATCATACAGATGTTTAATTTTTTTTTTACCTCTGTAGGACTCAGTAAAATATAATCCCCTGTATTTGCTTGATGATAGTTGATTGAAGGTATATATTAATAAAGTGTATTTATAGCGTTTTTACATTAGAAAGGTTTATTTTCTTCCACTCTATTCCATGAGGTGTATGATATTACGATACTCTGAGGCATGCAAGTATTCATGTGGGAAAGTATTTAAATAACATAAATGGAGGCTTGAACATTATAGCCACTTTCTCACACACATAGGTATACAGTCTGTAGTGTTTCCATATTACATAGGGCATGCCATTGAGATTTAACTAGTTGTTTAGCAACTTAACAGTTTGCTTTCTCTCTCTCTCTCTCTCTCTCTCTCTCTCTCTCTCTCTCTCTCTATCTCTCTCTCTCTCTCACACACACACACACTTACTTATAGCTCCACCCTGTTGAACTCAGTAGCTTGCAGCAGGAATTCCCTCCCTCCAGTCACACTTTTTTGGGAGGTTGGGAGGAGGAAGGAATTTTCTGGAATGTGAGAGAGAGAGAGAGAGAAAGAGGAAGAAGAGACACTGCAGGTGAACAAATGGTGAAGAATAAGTGTGTGTTTGGCCATATTAATCATTGCAAAACTACACAGAAGAACATTAGTTTAAATGGAGAAATTATATTTATTTGACCTTTATTTAACCAGGTAAAATCAATGGAGAACCAATTCTCATTTACAATGATGACCTGGCCAAGAGGCAGCAGCAAGAGTATAAAAACACAGTCCACACAAGCGACACAAACAGCACAGATACAGTACAGTATGACAAACATACAGAATGCCATGACAAGACATGAGAAAATGGCTAAAAACAGCATAGGTAAATAAATAGGTTAGAAATTAATTGTACAAAAAAAGGTGGATTACTGGATGTTCTTTGTAAAATTGTAATGGAAGAGAGAGAGAGAACCTATATGGGTATACATGCCCTATGTCAATGAAAATATATGGTTAAAAAAAAGGGTTTTTTATTAGAGTTAGAATAAAAAAGCACAATTTCAACACGTGGCAGAAGGGTGACGTTATAGTAGACACTTTTTTGCATTAACACCCCAAATAGCCCAGTCATCCATGGCTGTATAACCAGGAGGTCAAGACAACTAGACACCTCCTCCCTAGCAGTGCAAAGCCAGCCCACTACGTCTCTAGTAGCAGGAGGCTTCACTTTCTGCATGTGAGAATCTGCACGTAGTCATTCAGACTTTTGGGGAATCCAGCCTCTTAAAGCCAGATGGCCAACAACAGAGCGCCACCGAAACACCACAAATAGGACGAACCATACCAGACTACCAGTGTCCATCTATCTTCTTCTTCTTACCGTCAAACTGCTGCAGCGAGTTGGAGTTGAGACCAAACCACCACCGAGGGGACACATTTCTCTGCTCTTCAGGATGCTCTCGTTTAGGTAAATATTGTTATTTGTGATAGTTAGCAGCAGCAGCAAATATTATCATAACACTATAGAAGAAATAGAGTCATATGAGCAGAATTCAGTTAGTAAAAGAAAAGAAAATAGCGAGAAAAAGAAAGAAAACCGAGGCTAAGTTTTGTTTTAGCTTATAAAACTTGTTGTGGCATTCCAGTGCAACGCAGCGTGGGATGATGCTGCTGCTGCATTCACTCTGCTGCATACACACATTAACAGAAAAATATGTGTTTGTTAAGACTTTCTGTTCAGTCACATAGTCTGACATATTACACACTTCATTGAGCCCATGGTATTAGTGGTATAACAGCTCACATTCACTGGAAACTAAAGCTAAAGTAGTTTTGTGGAGTACACAAACAAACAGTACCAGCTGCCTTCCTTCCAGACATTATAAAAGAGCCCTCCTGCTGTGTCAGTGAGTTAGTTATCAGGGGGTTGTTGAGGGGTTATTGAGGGGTTATATTCCTGGTGAAATAAGTCAGACTCCATTGGTGCAGCAGTGTTCAGTTCATTCCTCGCATGAGTTTCCTCTGGTGGGGAGGGGCGAAGACGTGGCAGTCCTCTCTTCCTCTCTTCCATCCACATCCTGTGTTATCTGACTCCACTGCTTCACTCCATGCAGGAAAAACTAGGAGAAGATAGTTGGGATGAAGGCAATTTCTACCTAGATACATTGCAGAACTGTTGTAAATTGTAGAAAAGGGTCTTAATTGTGTGAATGGTACTCAGTTTGTGGGATTATACTTTTTTTTTTTTTTTTTACCATTTAAGCATACCATACTTTTGATAATTTTATGGAAATTATATTGATTATGTTATTAATGATTCTTTGCCTTCTGATTTTGTATCAACTGCAGGCTAAAGTTTTATGCCATGCACAACAATTTGGTTATTTTGACTCCACAGCTTCACTCCATGCAGGAAAACTTGGAGAAGATAGTTGGGATGAAGGCAGCAGTTTCTCTAAGAGGAAGCTACTAAGTTACATTGCAGAACTGTTGTGAACTGTAGAAAAGGGTCTTAATTGTTTGAATGGTACTCAGTTTGTGGGATTATACATTTTTTTGACCATTTAAGCATACAGTACAGTGATCATGATACCATACTTTTGATTAAAAAAAATCTCATATTTTAGTGGATGGTTTGCAATAAAAGGCCTAATAATGTTATTATAGTCATGCAAAAGGTTTAGAGAATCATTCACTCTGGGAATACAGACCTCTTGTAATTAATTTTTTTAACCTTTACACAAACTTGTATTTTTGACAGATTTTAACACACAAAATGTAATTTTATGGAAATTATATTGATTATTTTATTAATGATTCTTTGCCCTCTGATTTTTTTTATCAACTGCAGGCTAAAGTTTCCCTGTGGATAACTGTTTATGCCATGCACAACAATTTGGTTATTTTTCATCATGGCTTTTTTTGTTTTTTGTGTAATTTCTTTAAAATCAAAGAGCAAGGCTTCTTCAGGGTTTCATTATCTTGCACAGTTTTTTAACAACAAATAATTATACAGCAGGACAGAGGGAAATCAATTGCAGAAGAGGTAGAAATACCAATTTATGCACCATTTATGCACCAACAGCAGCCATAAGAGTTACTAATACAATCTAGCCTTTTGAAAAAGGGGTCAAGCTTTTCTTCCAAGAATAAAGACTAGGGATGCACCAATCTGACTTTTTCAGTCCCAATACCGATAGCAATAACTGGGCTTTGGGTATCGATCCGATACCAGTGTATAATTAATAAGCTGTATGCCTCACTGTGTAGAAGTGACTGGGATCATTCTTTTATGTGTAAGGCAACATCAGGATTGACTTAAAACATTGTTTTCCTAACTTGGTAAAACAAAATGTAACAAATAAATACTTGGATATAAATGTAGTGAATTGTTAATTATTATTAAAATAATAAACTGAACAGGAATTACAGTTTAAAATTAACAGGAATTACAATTCAGGTGTAAACCTTTTTAATGCAGCAACAAATTGGTCAAAACATAAACAGGAATTTAATTTCCACTATATAATGTATATAGTATAAACATGGAATTTAATTGAATAGATCGGCCCCATTGTCACGATACCCGATCACAGCGATATCCCTAATAAAGACTCCACTCCTTGCTATTATTTCTATTGTTGATGCTACTTCTTTGTCCTACATTGAAATCTTCTCCTGAAAGTAGCTGGTTCTGTTCTGGTTTCAGGTGTCTGAAAGTAATTTTAGGAAAAGTATGAAATAGTAGAAGTGACAGGAATCAGTAAATTGAAAACTCCTGGAATGCAATGAACATCACAATTCATTATGTATCAGTGTTTTCTGAGGGTGGATCCTTCCTTGCAAATGAGAGCACTGTGATGAATCACCTTTCTACACAATAAACATGAAGCTGACTGTGACGTTATAAAAAAGAAGTCTTCTAATCAAACATGTCTGAACAGAAATCAGCCCAATTTGTACATAGTTTGAGAGGTCAGAAAACAAAAACTTTCGGGCAAATTTGATGCAAAATAGTTTTCTATAGCCGGTTTAAACAAATGGCCTCACAAGTGTCTGGCAGGTTAAATGTTAAATGGCCTTCAGGAATGTTTTGGAGTCTTCACATTTCACGTACAAACATGCACACTATGCATACAAACACTCTCCCTACCACTCACTCTCATGTCTGACATGACACACAGATCTAAATTATAACTGTTGTGCAACAGCTTTAATCTTGACATCACACTTTACAATATTATAACAAGAGAGTGACACAAAGTAGCCGTCACCCCGTCATTACAATAATTATATTCTAGTGAGTTTTTATCCTGGAAATCTAAGTGGCATAGGCACGTTTATGGTGTCTTTGACTGAGTGGCACCACAGCTTCTGGAAATCCAGTAGTAGCAGTTAAGGATAATGGTAATTTGTATCTTGCCTCAGAGTTTCTACTTGAATATACTTTAATTTAATGTAACTTAATTATGCTTTAATGAAATAGCTCTGACAGATTTATTATCCTCCCTCTCTGCTGCCTGCTGCTGACCGAAATTGAATTGAAATATGAAGTCATTCTTTTATTTTCACTGAAAGCTTGTCCTTGTGGCAAAGTCAGAACCTGCCCGAGCCTGTTGTCTGCTCCCAGTGAAAGCAAGCTTTAGAAATCTGCAAAGATGCACATTCCTGCTTGACCTTTACTTTGCCATTAGGTGTATGTGTGTGCATGTGTGTGCGTTGCAAGCAGGAAGGTGTATGTGAGCGTTTGCATGGGATCTTGTGTGTGAAAGTGTGTTTGTTGTGGGAATTTACAGTGGTATGGATCTTATTGTACCTGACACCTCTTATGTTTATATTTCATGCCATGTCCAGCTATTATACAGTCAAGAAAGATTGTTGAAATTTAACTTCTGTAATGTGAGTACTTTTTCTCTCTCTACCAAAATCAGAGGTTGATTTAGTATTTTTGAACATTAGCAGCTCACTTAAAGATCTAGAAACAACATAACCATGGTAGAGCTGCAACTAGATTAATGATTACTTTCATTATCGATTATTTTCTTGATATTTAATCGATTCATTCTTTGGCCTATAAAACACCAGAAAACAGTGGAATATGTAATCTCTTGTTTTTTTCTGACTCAAAGATATTTAATTTACTATAATGCAAGAACAAGAAAAGCAGCAAATTCTCTCATTTGAGCACATGGAACCATCAAATGTTTGGCATTTTTGGATCCTAACAATGTATACAGCCTATTTAGCGTCACTTCATTGCAGCACTTGCAGTTAAAAACCCGTAAATCTTTATGTATTACCCTCTTTACACTTGCTCTGGCTTGCAAAGGAATCAGAGTAGTGTGAGAATGTGTTTGTTAATGATCCTATATGACCTGAGGAGAGTCTTGCTCAACACAACACTGTCTCTCGTAAGGTAGAGTTTTCAAGAAGCAAGAGAAGAGCCCTGTTCAGCTTGTTGTCTTACTTGTCTTGTATATAAGATACATAAAACACCCAAAGGTCATAGTTTACTAATCGCCACTGTATTGGTAACAAACCAGGTATTCCCGCTTAGTTAACGTCCCACCAAGACAGAATAAATACTAAGGTCAGTATGCACAGCTTCAGACTTGTGTTGTATAATTTTGGATTCTATTGGAATCATTTCTTTCCACCACTTTCCTCCAAGTCTACTTCCCGCATTGGAAGCATTTTATCACAATGTGCTGCACAGAAGTTCAGCAAGTTTCAGCTTTGTGCATTATTTCAGTCTCATTTGTTCGTTAGTTTGTTAACAGAATTACTTAAAAAAAAAAAAAAGTGCCAACAAACTTAAATTTAAAAGTTTTGGGAATAGTTCGTCCATTGGCCAAAGAACAAGGAATTTTTAAAAGCAAAATTCACACACATGTATGTATCCCATGATGTCTATTGTTATGTGGCTTAGATCCAAATCCAGGTGCAGATTTAACATAGAAATGAAACATTTTCTTTTAGTTCAATAATAAATATGTCATAGTCCTGAGTTTCAACTACAGTATAAACATGTGCATATAAATGTGTACACAGACACTTGTCTCCACATATATTACTGCCAGTCTGTCTGTGCTCTCTTTTAATTTCTGTCTGTATGGGTAGAAAGAACACAGTGCCACTCCTCACAGGCCAGAAGCCCTGTAGTGGGTATGGCTGTGCCAACTCCTAAACCAAACCGGACACAGTGACAGCAACCGCAGACTAGGCCTATATTTGGCTTTGTGGTGGTTGGGAGGATGCCTGTCTAAAAAGTTTTTTGTTTCAAGGCTTTGATTACTCTTTTAACTTTACCTTTTGTTGCATCTATATGTATATTTTCTTTTTTGTCTCTATGTTTCCTAAATGGTCAGTTTACCCAAATCACATAAACACATATTTTCCCACTTACCCCCTAGTAATACTTAACCATGCACTAAGGTTTTCCCAGGTCTTGGGATAACTGCTGCAGAGACTTCTGTTATTGAGGAAAAAAAATAAACTACCCACAGTATGTCTGTGGATTATCTTAAATGCTCTTAAATGGTGCTAACCAGGTTTTGGATTCAGTAGGACCAGCACTGGAGGGAGTAAAGTAAGGCAACAGTATGATAAATCATAAAAGGTTTATGACAGCAGGGGAAGAAGCATTCTGGATGAGTTGTAAGGTCAGGAATGTTTGATGTGGCTCACTGGAATAAGCTAAAATCCAGACGTTAAATGACTAAAACTTGAAACATCTGTCCGATTTTAGAGATGGTAGGGATGTTAGAGTACAACAGCCTGCAATATTAAGTCATGGGCTATAATATTGGTCTGACATGACAGTCGGTTGTCTAGCAGGAGTCATTTGGAGGGCAGGGTTTACCAAAGAAACAGGGCAGCTCACCTTTTGTAGCAGTAAGTTTGATGTGGTTACCTGACATCCAGCTGGAACTGAATCTGAAAAGAAATATTCAGCCGAGTGTCATTTGTCAAATACAGCATAACACAGTCAATTCTGTGATTAACCTTCATGGGAATTATTTTTTGATATGCGTGATTCGATTTTCAATTTAATGTACTGAACAATATATCTAATTATTCTGCTATTTCTTCAGGATGGAGCTGCCATGTTGGTGTTTATTGTTGCTGAGCTCTCTGCAGTCGCTCTCAGCCAACATGGACTTCTTCACCTCCATAGGTAAAACCGCCAAGCAACATATGGTACTCATGTTAGAAATATTGCTCCCTCTGCTGACTTTTGTTGTACCACACATAGACATTGTTAGTGATGCCCTTATAATTGCAGTATTGATGGTGAAATATCTCTGATTTGTATTCCTTTAGGCCAGATGACAGATCTGTTATACACAGAAAAAGACCTCGTCACCTCTCTAAAGGACTACATCAGAGCAGAGGAGAACAAGCTTGAGCAGGTCAAACGGTGAGTTTGTGGACACACATTCACATTGATTCACAGATATGCATCCATGTGCACGAGCATACAGTAGCATACACATAAATGCACTCAAAAACAGACACTGTACTACACACAATTCTTAATATTTCTGATTAATCATTTTTATGGATTCAAGTGTAAGCAATGTATCTAACTCTGTATTACCATTCCTTGTGATAGGTGGGCTGATAAGCTGGATTTGTTGTCAGCCACAGCCACACAGGACCCCGAGGGCTTCCTGGGGCACCCTGTCAATGCCTTCAAACTGATGAAGAGGCTGAACACAGAGTGGGGCGACCTGGAGAGCCTTGTACTCAGTGACACCACTGAGGGTAAGGATAAAGCAGACCTGGTTCAAATAATAAATGAAGTGCCAAAAGTTTAGAAAATCACAGGAAAGTATTAGAGTATGGTTATTGTATATATCTGCAGTGAGCTTAGAAGATAATAAGAAACACTTCCAATACTATTTGACATTTGTCTGGTCCAGGGCTTTCTATAAATTTCCTGGGGTCGGCTGATCTTGGATGGATGTTTTGTTTGACTTTTAAAAGACACTTATTAATCCAGGGAAAGCTGTATATGTTTACTTGTTCAGAGCAATACTGTGCTGCTCATTCATACTTGATATGTTTTAGTACTCAGTATATTTTAGTAGCTCAGTCACCTTTAACATGAGTTATTGAGGTAGAAGAGAACATTATTTGAAACTCTTTGCCACATGTCTGGCTTAATAACACCATAATTCTCTCACTCAAGATCACAGTCACTCCAAGAAGTTTCACCATTGACCATTAGGAGAGAGTATTTATTGTCCATTGTCCATTGTTCATCCTACAATATCTTTCTCTGTGCTCTCCCGTCCATCTCTCTCAGGATTTATTTCCAACTTGACCATCCAGAGACAGCATTTCCCCACAGATGAGGACCAGACCGGGGCAGCTAAAGCTCTCCTCCGGTTACAAGACACTTACAGACTGGATGCCAACACCATCTCAACAGGAGACCTCCCTGGTAAGGGCCTTAAATCTATGCATACCACATCTACCTGGCACAAATCTCTGAATTTTGCCATGAAAGTCACAGTAAACAGCGGGCCAATGTGGGGATGGAGGGTTTTTCTTGGTTTCTGTGTTATTTACATTATAAAGGAGATGGTTTTCCTCTATGCCAATGTTCCCCTTGACGTTCCCCTCTATCCTCTGCATACTAGGAGTGAAACACAAGAGCCATATGACAGTGGAGGACTGTTATGAGCTGGGGAAAATCGCCTATTCTGATGTTGATTACTACCACACAGAGCTGTGGATGATCCAGGCCCTGAAACAGCTTGATCAGGGAGAGGAGTCTACTATAGATAGGGTGACAGTGCTCGACTACCTCAGCTACTCCATCTACCAGCAGGGGGAGATAGAGCGAGCCCTTGACTACACCAAGAAGCTGCTTGAACTGGGTGAGTCCCTCCACACTATAATGAAGTATTTTTCCAATTTTGAAAAGTATACTGGGAGGCATGTTTTGCAATGAGAAGTGATAAGTGTCGCTTTGAATTCTAAAATTCCTGCTCAAGGCTAATAATGTCACATAAACATCAGATAGATTAGGTTGATGCACATTCTTATCAGTTTTTGTCACAGACTTGCACACATAACAGACTTTATTTTGTTTTAGATAAGACTGTAAAAATGCGGAAATATACTTAATCTTACAAAACACATAAAGACATTACAAAGAAAGAAAAACACAATAGGATCGATTATCTAAATTGTTAGAATTACGTCAGTAAGTAAGATAAATTAAAAGATAAATTGAGCAGCGACATTCACTTTGGTTTGAACTGAATGACACACTAAACGGAGGTGAACCAGAGAACATTTTCAAACCACACAGACATCATCAGGCCAAGCCAAAGCATCCATGCCACTACAAGTATGTGATGTTTTGTCTAGAAACAATATGCTGTTTTTACCACGTCCAGTCAGTGGTCTGACTAAAATCTCACTGGAATTTGTTTGGGTTCTCTTGCAGATTTGGCATTAAACAAAACAGTCTTCTGTGCAGAGACATCCAGAGATGTGGATAGAACTTCTCTTACCAATGTTTGTAGAAACTTTAGAAACGTTTGTGCCATTTGTCTACTTTTATTTATCAATAGTAGTGATTTAACTATATTCAAAAAGGACTTTATATTTTTTATTCATTTGACGGTGAATAATTGTTGAACTCTCTAAACGTTATCCGATTAGATTAGACCACGACATTGTTGCAACAACAAGTTGCAGGATTTGGTATTAACAGGATTGGTGGAACAGTTTGACAGGTTGGTGATTGGTGTGATGGGATTCAATCTAGTGTGATGCTAATAAGAAGGATGTCCTTTTCAATAGTGCTGACTGATAAATCGTATTTTCATCGTCATCACGATATGAACATGCGAGATGAACACATTGCAAAGGACAGCCTGAAATGCGATGAATAAGAAAGATATTCTATGTAGGGATGGTTACTGAAACCCAGTATTCATTGGGCCCTGGGGCTAAGATTGTAGTGATTATTATCACGCTGCAGCCTCTCCCTGCTCTGTATCGTGGCTGTCGTGGAGCTCTCCATATAAACACATACAAACACACATACAGCGAAGTCAGCGAACAGCAGATCAGAGAAGCCGCGGTGGAGACAGTGAAGTGAAGATTACTCAGGTTGACGGCAACTATGCTCGTTACTGTAAGTAAGTGCAGTAAAACCTTTATTTCCTGTTGCAGTGTATGTGAATGACATAAGCTAACAGGAAGTAAACATAGACCCAAGCTGATGCCTAGCAATAGGCAAAAAGTGTAAGCTATTTTGTTGACTTGCCTCTTAATGAAGGCTCTGAATGACTTTATCTTCCCTCTAGTAAGCAGTGTTCCAGTGTATGTGTCCAGGGATTTTATTGTGAAGGGTGGAACGGAAGGAATGATGCGCTGTTGTTGTTGACAAGGTTGGAGTAATAAAGTTATTGCTGTCTTGGTGCAGACTGCGAAGCCTCCTTGTAATTATTTTATTACCTTCATGAATTATAGGCGCAACGTAACCCCTCGGCTACACAAGCTAAAACAAAAGCTGTTTAGCTTAGTTTGCCATGTATATTAAAGTTCTTGTAAACTGATCTGCTGGCTGAGACAAAGCAGCCCCTCCTCTCTCTAACATCACTGATACTGACTCACGTCAGTGTTCTTCATTCTTTATGAACTTCACTCAGGAATATGATTTATTTTATTGTCATTTTAGATTTGTTTCCAGTGAGATATTGAGTTTATATAGTGACTTTGCTGTTGTAAACATTACTGTTGCTGCTCTAGAAACAACATTTAGCCTAGTTATATTTAAATTATTAAATTCTAATCCGGTTCTTTAAAGACATTGAAAAAATGTATAGCTAATATGCACACTTTGATATTTATTTATTTTATTTGTAATATTGAACAATGTTATCTCACATCACAGATTTTCCTCATATCGTGCAGGCTTACTTTTCAATGACCTATTGTCTGGACAGTGCCAAACACCATCCTACCAGCCTCGACGTTGCATATTCTAACCCACATTTATTTTCTAAAAAGTCCATTAGTTGCATTTGCTCTAGATTAATACTCTTAATAATAGATGCTGCAATACATTTAACGTCATTCAATTTGAAACCGCTTCTGCTGAAGCGTTGGAGGTGACCTTGTTAAGCCTCATTTTCCTTCAAATGAGCCCCTGAATTAATTTGTCCTGTTTGTACATGTTGTTTCTGGGAACTGGATAAGGTCAGACTGAATAAATAGCGTATAATTATCATGCTGGAAGCTCAGTTATTTTGATTGCAGGGGGTGTGATATTCTAGGTGACATTGCTGCAGTCCTCACTGTTTGTAATCACCACTATTATTTCTGTCGGTCTCTCATTTTCCCATTTTTAGACCCAGAGCATCAGCGCGCCAAGGGCAACCTAAAATACTTTGAGTTCCAGTTGGAGAAGCAACAAAAGGCTGCGGATGACAGAACACAAAAACAGAAGGAGCGAGGGAAAAGAGAAACAACTGAAAAGGAGGAGAAGCCCAAAAAGAAGGTCTCCAATCAGCTGGTCCCAGAGAGGAAGAAGTATGAGATGCTTTGTCGTGGGGAGGGCATCAAAATGGTGAGGAAGACAATGAGATACACAAAAACGCAATTTCTAACTTAATAAATACACATCAGTTTCAACTCCTTTGTTCCCTGCTTCCCTTTTCTCTCAATCAGACCCCCCGCAGGCAGAGCCGGCTGTTCTGTCGTTACTTCGACAACAAACACAACCCCATGTACGTACTGGCACCTGTCAAACAGCAAGATGAGTGGGACCGTCCCTACATTGTCCGCTACTTTGACATCATTTCTGACAAGGAAATGGAGAGGGTCAAGCAACTAGCAAAGCCACGAGTAAGCAATTCTCCGTAGTTTTGGTGCTCCCACGATGCCATATGATGATTATATGAAGCTATATTGGTCACTTACAGTTAACTGTGATCTAGTACAGTGGTTCCCAACCTATTTTCCTTAAAGCCCCCCCCCTACTTGTGTCTAAGAAAAGCTGTCCCCCCCCTACATAAGTTGGTTTTAGTATTTTCTTATTAAATCATCTTTCTTTAATGAATAGAACTTATTATTTTCGTCCACATAAATAGAGTGATGACGTCTTGACGGATTCGCCAAACGAATGCAGATACATAATATGATCTTTTTTTTTGTAACGACTTAATTAATTTAGTGTTGGAGCCAAAATAGATTTTTAGTCATTGTGTTTAAATAAATGTAATTTATGATGTTGTTAGATTGCTGCTAGACCGCCCCGTTAATACAGGGGCATCGAGCACGAGAGCAAATGTTGAAAATGTTGTTATTGAAAGGCTAAACGCCAACAAATATGGATTGAAACTGAATATTTTGTTAGATTAGCAAAAAGATATATCTTTTTAAATAGATTTATATCCAGACTTCTTTACAAAACTTCAGAGCTGACAAATTTTGGCGCACCCCCCTGTGATCTTTGGCGCCCCCTGAGGGGGGCCCGGACCCAGGTTGGGAACCACTGATCTAGTATGAACATTCATTAGGCTTTTTCAGTTTCTGTTATGTGGTTTAGTGTGTTGAGGGGTGGGAGGTCAACGCTGTGAGGCTGGTTGATGTGATTCTGCAAGTTAGGCAAACACACAGGCACACACATCTTACTGTGTGTCTGTGTGTGGGTAAATCATGTCCCTGGCTTCACAGCTACGCAGGGCCACCATCTCCAACCCCATCACAGGAGTGCTGGAGACAGCGCCATACCGGATCAGCAAAAGGTAAGGCATAGCCAGGAGCCGCCAAGAGCAGAGGATATACTAGGAGAGAGCTGAGAGGGAGGAAGTGAGAGTTTCTCCTCTTTTTTCCCCTCAGTAACTCATCCCATTTCTCCGCTGTACTCCGTCCGTATCACTCCATTTCTCCGCCCTTCCAAAGCTTAAAGGCTCTTGAGCTGAGGCACGAGATCCAGCTAGAAACATTTGTAGACTATTATTGGTCTATAAAGCACATTCCTTACAATATATTATCTCATGGTGCTTTCATCAATGACACAGATATGAAAGAAAAAAGGAAAAGAATGCATTCTTAGAGCCAATGGATGTTTATTTATTTGGAAAAAAAAGAACGCTGTTTTTTGAGGATTTGTTTTGGATACGTGTCTGCACAGGAGTCTGCTACAGAAAGGGGGAAAATGTTTTACTTTTTCTGCTAGTTGATATTAACATAGTTGCTTTTGTGAGCCAGGAGGTGTATCAGAGGCACTCATTGCTGGTAAATTTTCTTATTTTGAAATTTGTTTTTAGCATTGCCTCGTGGAACACTCTCTTGGCTCTTCTTAAGAATAACATTGACAACTTTTGACCGGATCTGCCTTTCTTTTCTCTCCCTCTTTCCTCCCTTTGCTTTCCATTCGTCCTCTTTGTGCTTATCACATTCCATCATCTGTTTTTCCCTTCTTTTATTTGTCTGCTTTTCCTCGACCTCCGTGTCCTTGTCCTGCGGGAACTACCGTAGTTAAGGCGGGCCACGGTGCATGACCCCCTAACCGGGAAACTTACCACGGCCCAGTACAGAGTCTCCAAGAGGTAAGGGGTCACAGGTTACTAGGAGGGCCACAATGCCTCTACCTCCATCCTTCTCTTTATCTTTATGTCTGTGCCCTGGCTGAAACACTTATTGAGCCCTGCACCACCATGGAAAACATGAAAATGTGTCACTACACCTGGAAAAATAACACTAGAGGAGGTTTTAATTTGGTTTAAGTGAAAACTTCAACAGATTTCTGCCAGAACACCAAATTGATCTTAAACATAGTTTAAACCAAGATAAACAATCCTCTGTTGTTTTTTGGTGTAGCTGAAATATTCTTTCAGTTTACCCAGTGATTTAGGAATTTCCATGGAACTACACAGTTGTGACAGATATTGTTTTCCTTCCCCCAGCCATCCTTCACAGGTTATTTGAGATCCTGAGCACTCGATCTCTATTCCCCATTGTGCTTTCCAGGAATGAATCTGCAACAAATTCTCATATGAACTCCTTACAGCTGCTGCAGTTTTACTATGCTTCCTCAACTAACATTTCAGCAAGAAAGATTAATAAACTTAGTAATAAATGGAGTCTGGGTGCACATACTTAAAAACACATAAATGTATGCTGCAAACGTTTGGAGAGAGAGATTGCTATTCTCCTGTCGATGTGAAGAAAGTAGTAGTTAAAAGGACTGTTCCACTTCAATAGACGCGATCCAGTAGTAAGTTATACTTTCATCCCACCCTTAAAAATAGCAGGCGTAGCAGACCACCAAAAACCAAAAGGTTTCTTTGGTTTTTCAGTTCTTGGCAATTAATGTTAGGGCGCGTGTGCCTGTGCATATGGGTGCAAGGGTGTGGTATTCCTTTGATGTTTTTGTACGTTTCAGCAAGCTTGTATATCCAAATTCAGTGAACATCAAGTGAGAGAAGGAGCAGATGGATGAACTCAGAAGAGTTTGACCGCTCACTGAACTGGCTGCAAGACACATTAGGAAAAATGTGTTGGCTGACATTTGGTCCAGTACGCCTTCAAAAATATTACTTATTATCAACATAGACTCTTAATAAGAAAAGCTGACTCATCTCACTGCCTCCCTCATACACACACATCTCAAAGTAGATCTGCAGAAATTCTCTGAAACATGTCCATGAGGCAGTGGGGGTAGGGAGTCAGCTCATAGGCTTTGTTATGTCTTAAAAATCCCCTAAATTTGAGAGTGTGTCAAGAGCAGATGTTGGAATTCTGTCTTTCTGTCGTCACATATGTGTTGGTAACTTCACATAAACTGTGTCTCCAATTCTCTCATAATATTATGTGTGGTTTTACAGTTTTTTATGTGGATACTGTGGCTTTTTAATACATTAGTTAGAAAAAAAAAGCCATTTTATGATGTGGTCTGCAGAGCTACAGTTGTGTCATGTTATACTATTTCACAAGAAGGAGTTCATTGCTATGCTCAGTCAAGAGCTTATTTTATCAGGGGCCTTCTCTTAGATTGGGGTGTGAGAGTGAGTATGAATGGCAGGTAGTGTCGGGAAAGTTAAACCCATGAAAATATTTTGCTGTAGTCCTCAACCAGACTCTTATGTGAAATGTCCACATGCTTAAGTGCACACATAGTTTGAAATCAGAACAAGCCTGTACCCTAAGCTGATTGGAGATTCTGAATCTCGGGCCGGTTTCCTATTTTTCATTTTCCACTTACTTTTTCTATCAACTGATTTGTATTGCCCAACTTCACTTTCTTTTCGAGCTTTTCATGGCAACTTTTCAGCATGACATGACTCTCAGTCGCCTCTTTCAGAAGAAATCTTTTCTGCCATCTAGTGGACAAATATGTGCATCACTGACATACTGTATAGCACGTCCGTGTTCTTTCTCACTTGTTCTGCTTTCCCTCCTGTATTCCAGTGCTTGGCTCACTGGTTATGAAGATCCAATGATTGACAAGATCAACCAGAGAATTGAAGATCTCACAGGTCTGGAAATGGACACTGCAGAAGAGCTGCAGGTAAAGAGTTAGTTCATTAGTTGAAGGACATTCAACACAACTTGTCTTTGATTTAGAGTTTTCTTTTACTCTGCAAAACCTTATTGAATCAACATAATTCTTTTATAAATGTGATATAAATTCTAACAATCCCCCTGCCCCTGCCCATCAGTTTGTGTGTTAGTCTATTGGAAACCTGATTCATAGAGTTGTGAGACTTAAATCATATTTTATTGATCTTTGTAGATTGCAAATTATGGCGTTGGAGGTCAATACGAACCTCACTTTGACTTCGGAAGGGTAAGAACCTTTGTGATTCACACGAGTGAATTTCTGTAATTGTACAGTAGTGTTAGTGTTAATGTGGCAGGACATTAAACCTGATATTGATTTTCTCTCCACAGAAAGATGAGCCAGATGCCTTTAAAGAGCTGGGCACTGGGAACCGCATAGCAACATGGCTCTTCTATGTGAGTAAACTCTTCCTAAATACACCAAGACCAGTGTTGTTAACTTTAGATTGAACTTACACTTTGGCCAAGCCATCTTAAACTCACAAATGCGGAGCGTTATTATTTTTAAATTGTAGTTAAGATCCTAAAGTCAAAACACTGAATATCTCATCCTCACGGTGACCTATGTGTATAAAATGACATAATAAAGTAATGGTGCAGCCATAAAAATGGCGTCATAGGTTTAAATAGGTCACTCAATATAAAAAACATTAAGCTTCAATTAAGTGTTGTAACTAGCAGAAGCAGAAAACACGATATTGTCATAAAGTGGGAAATAAATGATTTATATCCACTTTAAAATGTATTATGGAAAACCATTTGAAAGATTAGGGTCCATGGGACAAAAGCCCAGGATAATTTCAGTAAAAGGATGTTTGCCCTTCTTTTTACAAAAGAAAAAGTTTCATTAGGACGTGTCATGTCTCATTTGGTTTTAACTTTAAAAACAGTTTAGGGTAGGTTTAAGAAAATGAGGCCTTAAAGGTGCAGTGTGTAGGATCTGGCTGCATCTAGCCGTGAGGTTACAGATTGCAACCATAGATTGTATATAAAGATGGACGACAGGACAGCTCCCCAAAAGTGAAGCCAAACCATCTTGATCGCCCCCTGGTGGCTGGCTGCAGTATAGGTGATAAATCCCATAGGACATGGGCCAAAATAAGAAGTACACGTCAAATAATTTTCCACCGCCCGATAACTACTGCGCAGACTCTGGCTCCAAATTACGTCAAAATCTCAACATGGCAGCTCCCGTATCAGGGATATTTTGGCTTCACTTCTGTACAGTGGGAGGAAGTGGAGATGCGTCGTCCATCTTTATATACATTCTATGATTGCAACCAACTGAAGCATCTTCTGTGGGCCAAGCTTGTAGGAGAACTATGGTGGCCGATGCAAAAACGTGAAAATGCGAAATGCCCTATCTAGGGCCAGTGTTTGGTTTGTCCGTTCTGGGCTACTGTAGAAACATGGCGGCCAGCTCCATGAAGAGGACCCCAAATGCTACACACTGTTCCTTTAACCAGGCAGGGCAATGAACTCTCTCACCCCATGCAGTGTGGAGTAAAATTTTGTCCCTGTGATTAAAAAAATCTGCATATAAATGGAAAAGTCTCATACTGACATACAGCCTGGTATTATTCATTAAGGCCTATCTGTCATCTCTGATTATGGGCTTTGCCAGTGGGCAACATCTTTGCTGTCACAAAAGTAACATCTGAGTTAAAGTAGGACTTGCTATGCTGATGCAATAAGGAGGATTTTACATTGGCTGGAAGGAGGAAAGATGGCACAAAGATACAACCAGTAATATTTTCTGTAAACCGAGCCACAAAATACATTTTCAGTGTTCATGTGAAGCAGTTGATTAATTAAAAGAGATTGAAGCCACGCAGAAAGCAACAAATGTTTATTTAGTAGGACTACAGAATTATATGATTTGAAGTTTCTTTGCCTCTCTGTCTCTGTTGTAGATGAGTGATGTAGCTGCAGGGGGGGCTACTGTTTTCCCAGATGTTGGTGCAGCAGTTTGGCCCCAAAAGGTAACCGCTTATGTTCCACCACTTATAATTACAATACATAATTATTGACTCGGTAGCTGTGTCTGAATTGTGTCATATTATGTAGCCAACGAATCCCTAGGTGTTTTTGTTTGTTTTGAAGTAATGTACACACTAAAAATAATAATTAGTAACAAAAGCGAATTGTGCAAACTGTTGTGAATGTTGTTTTTGCCACCCAGTGAGGAATAGCACCAATTAGTCGGCACATTCATGCGCTATCTCCCGCACAATCCTCTTAATAGGCAACCTTTCCATGCAAAACAGGATCATGTACTATTAAGCAAATGTCTGTTAATTCCTGTCATCGAAAGAATGTATCTCAAGTTTGCATACACTTCTCAGCATGTTTAAAAAAACACAAAACGTGTATTTACATTTTACGTTATATTCCGTTATATTATAATTTCACCTGTCAATAATCAGTGGGAATTAATTTAGGAGACTGAGGCTGACTTTCTGACTTCCTGGCTATTCCTGGAGGGTTTGCAACACTGCTAACCTCCGCTGTCTGTTGTCTGTGTGTATTCCAGGGCACTGCAGTGTTCTGGTACAATCTGTTTCCCAGCGGGGAGGGAGACTACAGCACCCGACATGCAGCTTGTCCAGTGTTGGTCGGCAACAAGTGGGGTGAGCTCCTCTTTGTCCGTTTCCCTATAAAACCATCAATAATTACATGAGTAAATATCTCTTATGAGAATGTTAACTTTAAAAGCCCAGTGGCGTAAACTGGACTTGAGTTTGACTTTGTAACTTTGCAGACCTTTTACATGCACAAAAACTATATAACACACTAATGGAAAGGGGAAAAGCATAATTTTTTTTTCTGTCTTTAGTATCAAACAAATGGATCCATGAACGAGGCCAGGAGTGGCGGCGACCTTGTGCCCTAAATGAAACTGACTGATGGAAAAAGAAAACCTCCTCTTCACCTCCCTGGCCCTCTCTCTCTCTCTCTCTCTCTCTCTCTCTCTCTCTCTCTCCCTCCTTGTGAACCACCCAGGACCAAAGAACACCGCTGCAGATCACACATGATACACATGGATACATCGGGGTCCAAATGGCTCACTCCCTCTCTGCAAACACTCCCCTTTTTTTCCCCCCAACTGTTATGCTCTGAGCACAGAGATTGTTTGGGTTAATGTCGAGCCCCTGGACAGTATTAGCATCACTGTGACAGAGAACATGTTCTTAAGATTGTTGGGTGGTTTGGAGAAACACTCGTGCCCTTTTCACTCCCATGTGTCTGCCTTTGCACTCTGTATGAACTCTAGCTCTGTGGTGACGGTATCCTTCAGTAGGGACTGTAGGGACCAGCTTCCTCTTTGGCAGTTTGACCTTATATGTACAGTTCACATTCATTGCATTCCTTTCATTTCATTAGCAGAGCAATTGGGGCGCGTGGTTTTTGAGAAAATTAAAGGATTTTTAAAAACATTTTAAACCATGGAAATTCACCGGGGCTGCACGCTACTTCTTTGTAAAATTACTGTATATGCACCACTTTCAAAACAGTTTAATTTTTTTTCTTAAACTGGCTTTTTATTGAGAGGGAATCGAATTAGCATACAGTGGGTTCACTGAATTTCTTTATTTACATTTGGTAGAAATCTCTGCTTCCGATAACTTTTCCAATAACTAAAAAACAAAGTGCTCTGTGGAAGGAATGAAAAGATACATAAAAAATGTCCAGACTCCAAAAATCTGACCACAATTCAGGGTAGTGTTTTGGTTGAAAAGAAACACTTTATTCCCACTTCCCACCAAGTTGTGTAACTAATCAGAACTGATTTAAGTTGCATGGCTACATCTATGCAGTACATTTTGACATATCACATACCTTGTTGGTCTGCCTCAAAGCATCGTGTTTTTTTTTTTTTTTAAAGTAATTTGAAAGGTCACACTATGAGATATTGTTAGATTTTTTTGTACTTGAAAATGAGGATGTTCACAAATGCGTGGGCAACACAACACCTGGATGCAGACACAGTTACATATGCACCCCAGTGCCACGTATAATTTAGTATTTGTTCACCCTGATTGTCCCAGGACCCAAAATGACCATCAGCTGTCATTGAATTAGTAAAGAGCAACAAAGGAACAAGTAGTATATGAACATTAGGAGAAAGAAGAGTGAGGCTGTATACACCACATTGTGCCATTTAAAAACACAGTTTTATATAGAGTGAATGATTCTGGTAGGTTTTTTAACAGTGTCCAGTGCTTTTCAGTGTGAGAATATATATGGGTTTTCCAAGGAAGAAACATTTTTATTTATATGTCCCAAGCCAATTTTGTGTTGTTTTTTTGTCTTAAAATGAAAGTGTTACATTTTCTACAATAAAGACTGTTTTTATTGATCTCAAGATAATAAACTGTCCTGCTGCTGTTTGTCTGTGTGGGTGTGTGGGTGTGTCTGTGTGTGTGTGTGTCTGGGTCTGAGTGTGGGTGTGTGTGTGCGTGTGTGTGCGTGTGTGGGTGTGGGTGGGTGTGTCTGTGTTTGTGTGTGTGTGTGGGGGTGGGTGTGTGTGTGGGTGATTTTTAGGGGAAGGTATGAAGGCATCATGTGACTGTCCAGTACTAATGATACCGTCCTCTTGTTCTTCTGTGGCAACCAGGGCCAGACGTCTGTCTGTCAGGTCGGGAGGACAAGGGCAAGCGTGAGAGACAGAGAGAGAGAGAGAGAAAGAGAAGCAGCAGCAGCTCAGAGAGAAGAAAGTCAGGGAACTATCCCGTCCTCAGTCATTACAGTTAATAATCCAGAGGGGGAACAGAACAGAAAGTAACAGCACAAGGATGATGACCATGGTGGAGACCACGTTGGTGCACTATGATAACGGCTACGAGGAGGTGTACATGAATCAGGAGGATGAGTGGGACAGGGACATGCTGCTGGACCCGGCCTGGGAACAACAGCAGAGGAAAGTAAGTCTGTTTAAAAATGATAAAAACTAAATTGTGATGACTATAAATGTGGTCTAGAGCTCAGTCAGAATTACATTTACAAGTTTGCAAAGTTCAAATAGTTTATTTGGTATTACCATACAACGCTAATACTCTCCCTTTAAGTTGCTTAAATATCGGACAACATAGTTTTAAAGACAGCTCTGTTGAGCACACACCATAGTAGAGATCTGAACATCCGGTTAAGGCTTTCAAAATAAAAACAACTGACGGCTAACCTAAAAGTTTTTCAGGTGCGTTAAAGTTGATTAAACGTGGAAAAATAAACACAGAATTACTTTTTTCTTTTACCAATAGATGCCAAACTGTTCTCAGATGCTTTTCTTAATTGATCAAATGCTGCACTTTACTGTCTTTTGATTTATTTAAATTTTTTTCTTTTAACTTATACTTTTATATTCTTTTATTCATTTTTGTCTTATGCACTTTGTGCTCCTTTATCTTGCTTTTATATATGTAAAGCACTTTGAACTGCCTTTGTGTATGAAATGTGCTATATAAATAAACTTGCCTTGCCTTGCCAAGTTAATGAAGCATTTGTCTTCTATAGTCAGGCTAGCTACCCTATTTGTGTGTGAAGGCCTAACGTACGTGTAACGATATGTAAGGAAAGATGCTGACAGAAGACACATATTCGGTAGCTAAATGTAGCCGTTAATATCCGTTAATAATAACACATAAACGTTATAAAGTGTTCTAACGCCAACGTAAGCCAAACTGCTCGGCACCAATTCACATAAACTATTAAAATAAGGGGGAGAAAATAAAGCATAGACATCAACTTTTTAGCTTATAGCACTGCGGAACAGGATAAGATAAGATAAGATAGAACTTTATTAATCCCGAAGGAAATTCTTGTGCCAGATATTGCTCAAAAATACAACAAAATTACAACAAGTTCAAGTGTATAAAATAAAAAAGTACTATTTCTATCACCAGTGCCTAATAGAATAACAATTAAGTAAGATACATTTAGTAAAATGAGTAAATAAGATAAAAGATAAGTAAAATAAAAAAGGTAAAGTAAGCTAACAAACGAGCATAAAGAGAGCATAATCAAATCATCTATTTTAAAATCATGCCACAAGGACGAATGAATGGGGCTGTCATAGTCTCAAACATTTAACTCCTGCCACAATAAAAACACATTTAACTAGAAATTACATTTTTACGTTTATAGATACTTAAAGGGGAACTACGCTCCTTTTTCAAAATTCATACATGTTCTTCCTATGGTCTAAGACAGTCCAAAAAAATATTAGTAAACATGAACAACTCTCTCCCAAAGCCAAAAACTAGAAGAAAAACTATAGGTAGCTGGTCTTATTGCTCTGAAATGTAAGTAGGCAAAGTAGGGTTTTTTTTCCACCATTTGGAAGGGTTCAGTAGTTTTATTTTGAAGGACAGCGTCAGTCAACTTCCGGCGTGGTTTTAGTTACGTTGCTGCAGACTTGACGCAGCCGGTGGGGGTCCAGGGAGGGGGTGCTTGACGGACGGATGCGGTGGGTACCAGCCCAGCAGCCCCTGCTAACAATAGCTCTCTGCTCTCCAGACTGCTGCCTGCCTCTCTCCACTGATACGCGAGGAATGTGAGCTGTCAACAGATGCTCCTAACACATGATGACGCTCTTGGGGATTAGAATGGACGCTGCATCTAATTTTAACCATCGGGCACCAAAAGGCATTATAGTAGGGTTAATCCAGTGTCCTTGGGTGCGGAATTCTTTTGTTTATAGAAACCACGCAGAAATATTGTTGCCAGCAGCAGCAAGCAGCTCAACTCAATATAGCCTCCTCGGCCTCCCACACTGTCAAGTTGGTTTTAGGGGTTTAAAAAGTTGGCCTTAAACTGCAGCTCTTTGCACAACTGGAGGCCATCAGGTCCATGCCCATAACCTCCTTTGGCCCCCCACACAGGGATGACAAAACTGTGTATTTCTGGTAACACAGGGGTAGCAATAGGTCCGTGGTCTATGTACATAGCTATTTTTTCCAGTGTTTATCTTTTAACTGATTATAATTTGGAGTTGACAAGTTGCTCATTGGAGAGTGGATCTTGGAAGCAGCTGTTCAAAATGATCAGAATTAATAAAGCAGGAGTGATGGTTGCAAACAGTAACACTGGTATAGTGCAGCACCAGCTCAACTCAATATAGCCTCCTCGGCCTCCTTCCACACTGTCAAGTTGGTTTTTAGGGGTTTAAAAGTTGGCCTTAAACTCGCAGCTCTTTGCACAACTGGAGGCCATCAGCTCCATGCCCATAACCTCCTTTGGCCCCACACAGGGGATGACAAAACTGTATTTTTGGTAAGACAGGGGTAGCAATAGGGTCCCTGGTCTATACACATAGCTATTTTTTTCCAGTGTTTATCTTTTTACTGATTATAATTTGGAGTTGACAAGCTGCTCATTGGAGCAGCTGTTCAAAATGATCAGAATTAATAAAGCAGGAGTGATGGTTTGCATACAGTAACACTGGTATAGTGTTTCTTTTGGCATGGTGGGAGGTGATGATGTCGCTCTGTGCCCGACGAACTTATACATATACCCCTGCTTGACACTATTGTTGCCACAAGGCTTTTGTTTGCTTCATTAGGGGCCAATTTTAGTCGCTTTTTCCAAATAATTTCTCTCCAGTAGCCTTAAATCTATTTTCTATAGCTCAAGCCCTGGTGCAGCAGACTTATTTATATATTATTATTATTATTATTATTATTATTATATATTTAAAATCCTACTAGCAGCTGTGGTAGCTTGCCTTTAATATTAATGTGACCTTTATGAATCTATTAGCTGACTCAGACAGGTACGCCTTCAGTGCCCATTCATGTTCCAGAGGCTCTGTCTTCTCAAAATGTTAAACATTCAGTCCTCATGTATTTTCCATCCTCCCGGACACAGCCTGCCTGCCAGCCTCTGACCTAGTGAGGCCCCAAAGACATCAGCCAGTTCAGCGACAGGGTTGGTCCTCCTCACTGGATGTGGTTCATAAATATTTTTAGCCTTAATCGTCACCGGTCAGTAGTGCCGGAGAGGGAGGCAGGGGGTTTGGAAAGTGGGCAGCAGGGGTCTGCGACTGTGGCTGAGTCAAATTTGGAGAACCAGCAGGCCACGTTTTTTCAACAAGGAGGGCAGCAGTTCAATGTCACATACACCCTGGGGACTCAGTCAGTGGGGAATGTGATGGCCTTTACTCTAAAGCCTGTATTATTCTGTTCTTGCACTGGCACCCAGAGCGGAAGCCTGAGTGGCTTGCTGGGCACACATATATACCCCTACTGGGTACCAGAATGTGTAAGAATCAGGTTAGGAAAAGCACTAAAATATCTTCCTCAAGTAATGTCACTTTGTTGGATTCATATATTAGCCGATAAAACTACAGGTATAAAAACACACTCCTTTAAAAGTATTTAAAAGTAGCTCAAAAATGAAACATTTGCTACATTTGAACACAAATTCATTACACCAGTTTCTCAAAAACGCAAAATAAAAATTCAAAATGAAGTGAAGCCAAATGTGAAAAATGCAAACTAAAACCATCTTAATATGCTTCCTTTCTTTCCTGAATGACTATCAACTGCTAATAAATGTTTTTAAAATGTGCTATAAACATCATACTTCCACCGCTAAAAGTACTTTAAAAAGTACAAGTACTCATTCAGACGTATTTGTTTTTGTCAAGGTGGAGAGTAAAAGCGCAAAATGTCAAGTCTAGCATCCACTTAACTTACATTTTAGACCATTTAAAGGGGAACATCACCCAAATTCAGAATTCCAATATGTTATTTCCATGATCTGGTAAAGTTAAATCAATAATAGTAAACATGATCTCCTCCCTCTCAAAGCCAGAAACCAGAGAAGTAAGTCTCAAACTTGTGATGTCATCGGGTATAAAGTGTGGCGCGGCTCCATAGACAATGAATAGGAGGCTGATTTTGTGGACCCACAGAATGATTGTTTTCTTTTTTATACCCAAATGAGCTTTATTCTAATGTAGTTCTCAGCTGTGAAACAGAAAATGTTCCCATATACTCAATGTCATCTTAACATTTCTCTCAATTCATCATCTATGGAGAAGCTCCAGACTTTATACCCTATGACATCACAAGTTTGAGTTTTAGCACTCTAGTTTTTGGATTTGGGAGGGAGTTGTTCATGTTTACTAATATTTTTTGGACTGTCTTAGACCATAGGAAGAACGTATGAATTTTGAAAAAGGGGCGTAGTTCCCCTTTAAGTATCTATAAACGTAAAAATGTAATTTCTAGTTAAATGTGTTTTTTATTGTGACAAGAGTTACATGTTTGAGACTATGACAGCCCCATTCATTCGTCCTTGTGGCATGATTTTAAAATAGATGATTTGATTATGCTCTCATCCACGCCTGCCTGCCTTCATACCTCGGCATAGTAATGACCTGGAAGAACAGCATACATGTGCCGCGATAAAGCTATCTCCTCGCAGCTGTAAACCAATCACACTGTAAGTGGGCAAAATAGTGACAGAAAGTGACGTGAGGGGAAAACTCTCTCTGCGTCCACGTGACATTTTCACCCATGTTGACACGGCGAGACGTTTTGACGTTTTTTCCTCCCGCTCTCTTATCGTGAGGCACAGCAGAGCAGTCTAAATTTAACACCTTATATCGGTCGGAATGTGCTCTGTGGTCGGCCCCCAGCTTTCATCCGTGCAGTGTTGAGCGCCTGTGAACTCTGTGGCTCGCTATTGACAGACTTTATAAAAATAGGAGGAGAAAGACAATGATCCTGTCTTAACTTGATTTACAGTATTTCAGTCCCCCACAATGCAGTGTGTTTGTTCTGATGGTTGTTTAGCTGTGGAACTGCAGGAAGAAAACGTCGAAATTGGACACTAATGGGTCACTGAAGGTTAAGCTGAAAATGTAGCAGTGGTCAAAGAGGTTAACGTCGGGTATATAGTCCTGTAGTGAATACTTGTTAAGCTGTTAACTGCCTCAGTTTGTTTAGGTCTACTGCAGAGAGCAATATCATGTTTGTAGTGTAATCCACATAATGTAATGGAGTTTTTTCAAACTGCTATATGTATTGGTTTTTTTAACACTTTCTATATTATATTTTCATAAATGATACATAACTATATCAGTATACAAACACACACAAGACAAATAAATAATAAAATAAGAATACATTAAAACATAAAAGCCAGAAATAAAAAAGCGAACAAATAAACAAATAATAATATATATATATACATAAAAATAAATTAAAAGTTTCTCCTACAGCTATTAATCACCAATGTCCAATTTCATCCCACCATACAGTTACTATATGCATTCTTATAAATTAGCAGTATTTATCCTTTGTAATTATCTGTGGTGCATCAGCAAAGCTTCACCGGAAGTGCAGAATTTTCCACACACAGAATACTTTGCATTTGTATGGTGACATTTCATCAAATCCTCTTTTAATTAACCTGGGTCTCCCTTTCCTGCTAGACATTCACAGCCTGGTGTAACTCCCACCTGAGGAAAGCTGGCACTCAGATCGAAAATATCGAGGAGGACTTCAGGAATGGACTGAAACTCATGCTGCTTCTGGAGGTTATCTCAGGTGAGATCGCTAAAGGAATATGTTTCTTTTATAACTTCATGTTTTTATGATATATTCTTTGTGATACTACACCAGTAGGACACATTTTATTCACTGTTTTCAGCGTTTTCATCAATGTAGTATTCATTTTGTGGTTTATTTTTGCTTTTAATGTGATATACTTGTGTCAGATTGAGCACATAAGGTTACATACATATCTGACACATAATGTTCATCTGTACAGGAGAGAGGTTACCCAAGCCAGACAGAGGGAAGATGCGGTTTCATAAGATTGCTAATGTCAACAAAGCATTGGACTTCATCACGAGCAAAGGAGTGAAACTGGTCTCCATTGGAGCTGAAGGTACCCAAAACCTTCCTGTATATATGAATATACGACAGGGCAACCATTATGAACTCACAAAACCTAGACTAATAATAATCAAAATTGTATTATTCACTCTAGTGATTGTAACAGGTTGTTTGCCTTTCAGAGATTGTGGACGGTAATGTGAAGATGACTCTCGGAATGATCTGGACTATCATCCTCCGCTTCGCCATCCAAGACATTTCTGTGGAAGGTGGGATAATATAAAATCCAAAGAATCCAAATGTAGCTAATCTTCTATGGACATCATGCCCACTTAATGTAGAAAACACATACCATGTCATCATTGCTATGTAACAAATTCCTGTGAATTCACTTTCTCCTCAGAAACATCTGCCAAGGAAGGTCTTCTTCTGTGGTGTCAGAGGAAGACTGCCCCCTACAGGAATGTCAATGTCCAAAACTTCCATGTCAGGTAAGTCTTTTAACACATTAAATAGTGTTCACTGAGTCTTAAAGTCTGTTTGGTCGTATGTGATCGATAGCTAATCCAGTCTGTCCTGTCATTCTAGACAGTCTTGTCCTATTCCAAGTAGGGATTATAAATGCCAACACATATTTCAAAATATTTTTTTTCATTTCAATTGGGCATACAAATAAATTATTATAGCAGTACATATCAGTAATATGGAGTTTGTACAGTGAATAAATTCATCTTATGTCAGTACTAAATTCTTCCTGAGGCTGACTTTAAAGGAACAGTGTGTAACATTTTGGAATGTAATATAATATTCATAACTAAGTTTTCATTAGTGTATAATCACCAGAAACTAAGAATCGTTGTGTTTTCGTCAGCTTACAATGAGCCCTTCATATCTACATATGGAGCGGGTCCCTCTTCACGGAGTCCGCCATGTTGCTCCGCCATGTTTCTATGGTAGACCAGAACGGACAAATCAAACGCTGGTTCTAGCGAGAGCCTTTCGTGTTTTTATGTTACCTGAAGGCCACCGTAATTCTCCGACTCGCTTGTGAAACTGCGGTAACGTGAGTGCAAAACCGTGGTACCGCCAGCTGCCGTCTGACTTCTGTTGCTCCTAAAGTAGTGTTATTACGGTAAGGATGGCCTCTGAGCGAGGCGAACGGCGTTACCACAGTTTTGCACTCGTTGGCTCACGTTACCGCAGCCTTGGAAAGGGAGGAGTGGGCGGAGGGGTACTCAGTTGGTTGCAATCTACAACCGCACCACTAGATGTCACCAAATCCTACACACTGTACCTTTAAACAATACAACATATCTAGACTGGAGTATGGCTGTTGCATCTCTGATAGTTAACGCTAGAACTGGAATCCAGCATCATTTTCCCTCTCTGAACTGACATGTTGGTTCTCTCCGCTCTTCGGCTCGTGAAGCTGGAAGGATGGCCTGGCCTTCTGCGCCCTGATTCATAGACACAGACCCGACCTCCTCGACTACTCTAAGCTCAACAAGGTGGCGTGTGGTTTCAAGTGTAACCAGGATGCTGTGTTTCATCCCCGAAAAACTAACATGACTGATTTCCACAAAGTTAACACCTCTGTCACAGTGTGAATTGATTCAAACAAATACGGACTGAACTCAGAATAACAGCACTTTTTAATGGGCTACTTTTTATGATGTGTTGACTGAAACACTGAGGAAAACTAGTCTATATCTAGGACTGGAGGTGTGTGCTATATTTATCTCGGTACAGGGAAGTGTTTGATCCAAAACGTAGCAGTGAAATAGTTCCTCGGGACTGTTGGCACTACTGATGGCACTTTTGGATACACTTAGAAATATGTGGCATGTCTCAGGAGTGTAAAGTATTTTAGGTGAAGTAAGCTGTCTATTGGAAGTCCACTCGGTTGTCGTAGGCAGAAACAATGTGCAGTAATGTTTGCTGTAGATAAACAGAGTGTTTTTTGCTAATGGATATAATGCTACTTTAATCTATGGATGTGTTTCTTCTTCACAGCATACTGATTGATCCTTAGTGCATTCATTTAGTGTCACATCATGCTTCATTCTTCTTAACTGAAGCAGTTTATGTGGTACACAACTTAAGCATAATTAGCATGCATTGCTTCAGTTAGTAACCCACCTTTCCCATTGCAACATTGGATTTAATGGTGAGATGGTGATAAATATGCAAACCAAGGCATGTCTATATGGAGGACGGAACCTGCCAAAATCAAAAATACATGAACAAATAAATAAATGACTCGATAAATAAATAATTGTCAATAAATGTAATAAAATTATATTAGAAATAAATGTAGCCATTCATTAATCGATCAAATGTGAGATAAATTTATATTTCTGTTTTAATTTGCTTCTTTATTTGTTTATCTTTGTATTAATTCCCTTATTGATTTACTCTTCTGTTTAATTTTCCCTGTTATTTATTTCTGTATTTATTTTGTATTAATTTCTAAAATGTATTTAGTTATTTTTGCATTATTTATTAATTTATTTTATAACAAAGCAAATTAAAACAGAAATATAAATCAAATTTTTCCGATTAATTAATAGCTACATTTATTTTTAATATTATTTTTGCTGCATTTAATGACTTTCTTTATTTCTTTATTTATTTTATTTTATTTTTTTATTTTCGCATGTTCCATCCTCCATACATCTACCTTCAAATTATGACAAACGAATACAGAGTTTGCCTTTTCTCGCCCAGCATATCGGTGTGTGCATACTGCTTGAGCTTAACTATTTTTCAGGGCAAACAAACCCACAGTTCATTTAAATGTAGTGGCTTTAAACAATGCCCAGGACTCTCAGTGTTTGTGCATAAACAGGCGAGGGCCTCAGCTGCTTATTTGCAGAGCTCGAGAGCCCAGCTGACAGCCCTCAAAGTGTTCGTCAACTAACAGTAACGCACCCTTTCCCTACTGGAAGAAGCTGCTGATGGGAAGGCTGTCTGTTTGAATATTTAAGGCTTCTCTCTTCCACTGCCAAGTCTGTTTTGGTGTTAAACTGCAAAATGGGGGGGTGGAAAAACGACTTTAGAAATTTTGTCCATAAAGTTCTATTGTGTTTTATTTTTGCAAAGAAATTGTTCTTGGCCTAGAAAATCAGACCATGTATTCATGTGAAACCGGATTGCTGAGCTCATACAGGAACATTTATTTTACCGAGGCCAGATTTGGCCCAATACCGTATATGTAGAGTAGGGGAACACCATGGCTGATTACGAAGAGTGACATTTTCATTTGTTTTGGAAACAGGAGCGCTCGCTTTTCAGCACACAACTCACTGGCCTGGCTCGGAGTTGACCCTGAATAGTCACAGAAACATGAGCCTAGTCCCCGCAGAGCTCAGGCTTAACTTCACCTCTGCTATTGTCCATGATGTCACGTAGTGTTCCCCAGTTAGAGGCTGCCGCTCCTCATGAAAGGCAGGAAGAGGTCTATGAGATGGGTACCGTGATGTTTGTCAGTCAGATCTTAAGTAAGGATGGTGTAGATTTTCATCGTTAGGAAAAGGGCACTCGGGGTAAATATGAGTGATGAAACAATCTAGCATATCTGTTTCTCTTTATTGCTTTTTATCACTCTTTAAATCTCTTTGACGTACATATTCACACACTCGGTCACGCCTCGACTTTTCATTTCTGCCCACGCTGCCAGGAGACAGTTGCATTGTGTGTCAGCCAGGCAGCTGTTGCGTCTGGCTCCAGGTGAGCGTGTTTGTTAAGCTCGCAGTGTTACTGCCTGCCGAGACGGCTCTGGTCAGGGGGCACGCACTCGCACAGAGACCTCGGGATATCCTTCTCTCCATTCATCCATCCTTTCCATCCCATCATCAATTTACCACCCTATCCATCCATCTATGTGTCCTGCACTGGATCTGTGAGCAGCTGGCCCTGTCATGTAGTGTGTCTGCCCCCAGCCCCCCCACCACTACCTTTATGGAACAGAGATAGGGACAATAGCAGCAGCATGATAGCATGATCCCTTTACCCCATTGCACTCTCACTGACTGCCCCGTTAGAAGGGAAGGGTTCACCGTCAGCTGTTGGCTTAATGCACCACTGCCACTCTGTTAAAACACCTGGCTTCTCCTGTCAGTCACTTGTGTGAAAATCTGTCATTTCAAGAAATATATAATGTATATTATAGGGGTAAAATGTTTTCTTGAGTAATCTGTGTTAGTGGATTAATTTACCATCTGATTCATTTATAAGATAAGATAAGATAAGATAAGATAAGATAAGATATTCCTTTATTAGTCCCGTAGTGGGGAAATTTGCAGTGTACAGCAGCAAAGGGTTATAGTAGTTTAGTTTAAAGCTACAGTCGGTAACTTTGAGCAAATATGGTAAAACGTTATTTTTATAACTTACTTTGTTACTGTACTATATACTTACTGTCAACCGATTAAAATATTTAATCGCGATTAATCACATTATTGTCCATGTTTTTTTGCGATTTAATGCACATTTTGTATCTGTTCAAAATATATCTTAAAGGGAGAATTGTCAAGTATTTAATACTCTCATCAACATGAAAGTGGGCAAATATGCATGCTTTATGCAAATATATGTATACATTTATTTATATTGCCTTTTGGAAATCAATTAACAACACAAAACCATGACAAATATTATCCAGAAACCCTCAAAGGTACTGAATTTAGCATAAAAAATATGCTCAAATCATAACATGGCAAACTGAAGCCCAACAGGCAACAACAGCTGTCAGTGTGTCAGTGTGCTGACTTGACTATGACTTGCCCCAAAACTGCATGTGAATATCATAAAGTGGGCATGTCTGTAAAGCGGAGACTCGTGGGTACCCATAGTAATCAGGGAATATGATGTGTCCACCATAGCATGGAGGTCAGCGCAGTGACATTTTAAGTCCAGCATTGCTCTTCAGTGATGTAGAATTGTGTTTCTTTATTTAGGATGATCCTCTGGGGAACCTGAACCTGGCTTTTGACTTAGCCGAAAAACACCTGGACATTCCCAAAATGCTGGACGCAGAAGGTAATGTTTTGATGTTTGATGGAATACAAGTACCCAATGATTTTTCGGGCAAACAATGTTAACTTTCTCATATACTGTTCTTTGAAATATGTGTTTGCAATATGAACTTCACTCTGTGTGTGTGTGTGTATGCAGATATTTTGTCAGTCTATTTTTGTTTGCAATGTATCAGTCTTAAAATCACATTTTAGGTCTACTTCTAAAATGGATGTGCTGCTTCTGTCTCCTTCCATTCTTCCAAAGTCATTTTCCACTTTTTTGACCTTTCACTTTTTTCTTCCTTTCTGCCACCTTGACTGATCCTTCCTCTCGATGCCATAGACATCATCAACACCCCCAAGCCTGATGAAAGAGCTATCATGACCTATATGTCCTGCTTTTACCATGCTTTTGCTGGAGCTGAGCAGGTACAGTGGTTGAACCTATCACCTTACTAATCTCTATTTTTAGATGAGTTAGCTCTATGCATTTTGAGAACAGGTGTATGCATCTGTTGTCGGTTTGATTCTGACATTACATTTAGATCAACAAAAGTATTGTGAGGACAACGTTATTAGAGAGTTTGAAAGGATCAATGGGAGCATGGCCCTGCTGATGTAATGACATTATTCTCGTGCCCTGTGCTTTCAGGCAGAGACGGCTGCCAACAGGATCTGTAAGGTGCTCGGTGTGAACCAGGAGAATGAGAAAATGATGGAGGAGTATGAGAGACTTGCCAGCGAGGTAAAGCAAAATTAGAAATTAAATTAGAAGATATGCTCTTGAATGATGATGACACACTGTGCAATGAAATCTTTGATTTTTCAAAAGGAAAGTAAGCTTTGGAACTTGTGTGGATAATAGTATACACAGTACATGTTACACTGAATCTGAATCTAGTTCAAAGTACAGATTTAAGTTTAGATTAAAAACATTTTATTTCCCCCACGTATGGATCCCATTGCTGTGATAAGCTGAGACCCATCTGCTGAAAAAAAAATCAATAATTCATCACAGTCTTCCTGACACACTGCTATCTTAACATGGAGCTCTCCACTTATTCCCACGTTGTCCTTGTGTTTCCCAGCTGCTGGAGTGGATCCGCCGCACCACTCCCTGGCTGGAGAACCGGACCCCAGAGAAGACCATGGCGGAGATGCAGCGGAAGCTGGAGGACTTCAGGGACTACCGACGCCAGCACAAGCCCCCTAAAGTGCAGGAGAAGTGTCAGCTGGAAATTAACTTCAACACCCTGCAGACCAAGCTGCGGATCAGCAACCGCCCTGCCTTCATGCCCTCTGAGGGGAAGATGGTGTCTGTAAGTCACAATTCCAAATTCCTTCACTGCTTATCATTCAACAGCCAAGATGTGTTCGTGATTGTGTGCACCACTGTTTATGTCAAGTACCACAGAGGTAAAATCTCACTCAGGATGAAGGAGTGACAGCTTCTGACAGTCTACCAGTAGAGGGGGATTTGTTTTACACGTTTTTGCAGCTTCAAATATATTAAATATAATATTTATGTGCATTTCTTTGAATCATGCTTTTTATTGTTTCCTTGAGAAACGACCTAAACCGTATGTACCTATAACAACAGGTAGTAACTGTAAATTGAAAAACAAAGTATTCAAAAAGAAGGGAGGAGAAAAAATGGTAATAATAATAAAAAATAATATTAATAATAATACTAATAATGAAATGTAAAAATAGATAAATAAATAGAATATAAATGATAATAAATTACAATTTATACATTTTAAATAAAAAATAAGTAATAATAATAATAAAATAGAAAAGTAAAAAATAGATAAATAAATATAAATTAAAAATTAAATGAAAATTATAATAAATTATAATTGTAAAATAATAATAATAATAATAATAATAATAATAATAATAATATTAATAATAATAATAAATATAAATAAACAAAAATGAATGAAATAAATTAACACACCAAATTCCCAATACCTTATTTATGTACATTTCTTATTTGCCAGGGTAGAATCATTTAAAAACAACATAAGTGATTTTAAACTGTCATTCTGATTGATTGTCATTGTGTGTACAGGACATAGCCAGTGCATGGCAGGGCCTGGAAGGGGCAGAGAAAGGCTTCGAGGAGTGGCTCCTTACAGAGATCCGTAGGTTGGAGAGGCTGGACCACCTGGCTGAAAAGTTTCGCCAAAAAGCCACCAATCATGAGAACTGGGCCAGCGGTCAGTAGCAGTTGTACATTTGGTATTCAAACTGTCTGCATGCTTGGGTTTCTATCTATCTTTGACTGCTACAGAATACCTATAGGTCGTCATATATCCGTTTACTTGTTACATGTTGCTCCCTGGCATCTGTATTCCTGCCTCTCCGGCTGCTTTTCAGTGTTTTCACTAACCTTGGGGTTTGTTTGGACTTATTCCTAATGAGATTGGATTGAAGGTTTTAGAGTCTGTCCAATGCAATCAGCCTCTAGTGGACCGCAACAGGTCATTTTCTCCATTTGCAATGACCAAATAAGGCCTGTGTTTAGACCTAAACTACTAATCATCTTGTTGTTCCCCTCTCTCATCTCATCTCTTCCCCTCTCTCTCTCTCTC
>CAKAKR010032723.1:0-27219 GCA_916700685.1 Adelosebastes latens | reverse complement strand
CTCTGTCTATCAGCTTTTAGGTGTTGCATTGAAGCCACACAATCAATGCACAATGCAGCGCCCGGCTTGACGTGTTTGCTTTAGTGAATTAAAGATTTTCTATAAGGTTGTTGGATCCGTGAGAGGGAATTTGGATGTCGAGCAGAACAACTTCAGGCTAAATTGAACAGCATGATCTCATTATCTCTGAACAGACTAGAACAAGGTTTTCACTCTCTCTCTCCAGTCCTGAGTGGCTGCAACCACAATAGTGAAGGACTTTTGCTTCAGTCTTTCAGTGTTGAGTTAAAGATAACATGTACAAACCTAAATGGTACACTATTCAAGCATCATGTGGAGGAGAACAGGAAAAATAGACAGAGTACAAGCACGCCCACAAAGCTGATGCTCGCAGCCAAGACAGCAGAAGTAGCTGCCGGGCACGGCTCGAAATTCACTCATTTGCATTCCATTAGACTTGAAAGCTGAACGCAAAATCCAGCATGACTTCCTCGGAGCGAGCCACTCCTCCATAAAACCATCAGACATTCAGATGCAAGGTCCACTGAGACAAAATGACTCACCTAATCTCATCTCAGGAGTAAGCCAAAAATACAACCTGGGGAAGAACTCATCATTTTTTATGGATAATGGGATTGTTTCAATCTATTTTCTACGTAGTTCTTCTTTATACATCCCTGCCAGCTGATTTACAGTCCAGCCTACATCATGCTGATAAAACTGGAGCAAACATTTACATAATTCTTCTTTCAGACTAATATTAGCTAATGTTTCTCTGCAAGGGAACCTTTGAAATATCAATTTCCCACATTACACATTACAAAACTCCACCTACGTTGCACCTACAGACGGAAGTATAATCCCTCATGATTATCAGCTGTTGTATTTCTACTGGCGGGAGACAAACATCTGCCTGGTGGAGCTTTTATAGCCATGGATTTAAGAATGAGAGATTACCGTGCAGCTGGGTGGATAAACCCTTCATGTAGACCAAACATGCTTTAAACTCAACTTTTAGCGGAAATTACAGAAAGAGCACATGAGTTTTTTGAGAGCGATTTCTGATTATTTTCTCAGACAAATCCCAGCTGTGTCTGGGCAATATACTGAAATGAATACCACAAAATTAATGGGGATTTTTTTATGTCAATATACAGTATATTATATTTAGAGTGTAGGCCAAATTACATATACAATTATCTGTGTTCTACTGCTGTGTATTAAATCAGAAAAAAATCTTCATGTTTGAAACAAAGACTTTACCAACTCATTGTGTTAAATAGTCAATGTGATCATATCAGTCCATTTTCTTTTGTATTGTATATACAGTACTATGATGATTTAAGAGCATCCATTTTCTATGAAATAGCTCAACAAAACCATGAAATATTTTTTGTGCACAGATGATAAAAAAAAATGTAATTGTTGTTTTGATGTGTTAACGTTGGCTAACTTTGTCTCAAAAGCCTGGTAAAGAAGACAAGATGGCTTATTTAATCAGCATTTATTCTAATTCCTTCAGTATTACACATTACAGTACATGTATTGTCGTATACGTATATATGTATATATATACATATATATGTATATATGTATACGTATATATGTATACGTATACATATATATGTATATGTATATATATAATCACTGACAATACATGTACTGTAATGTGTAATACTGGAGGAATTAGAATAAATACTGATTAAATAAGCCATCTTGTCTTCTTTACCAGGCAGAGCCAGTTGGGAAAAAAAAACGTACACTTGCAAATTTCACTTTGTCTGTGTAAGTGTACGTTTTTTTTCCCCAACTGGCTCTGCAATGGTAGGAGGGAACATGCAGACAGCACAGTCAGAAATACAGGGTCAGGCAGGCAAACTGACATATGGAGAGTACCAGTAATCTACTGGACATGAATAAATAGCTCTTTAATTCCCTTCAACATCACGATAAAGTGGTTATATAATCTGAGATGTGGATGTATGTTTCCTAATCCTCGGCTTGGTCTTTGCCACAACCCCTCACACTGCAGGGGAAACAGTCCCTCGCTGAGATGAACACAACACATCACCTATAAACCCCAAACTTGGGTAAACCACATTTTCATGCAAGCAAACAACTCAGCGTGGTTTTAAACTTCTGCTACTGGTTCCAAACCAAGGAGGAGTTGCTGCTGTAACAGTAAACAAACGCAGAACACAAACCACTTGGAGGTCTTTGAGAGTTTGCATAAGGTTGACTCGATGCTTTCTGACGGTGGCTGATAATTTATGTACGGGGTGCACAGTCCCAAAGGAGTGGAGCTGTCACATCGGCACTCTGTCTGTGTCAGCACCGTCACAGCTAGACAGTAAGACACACTGGAGACAGACAGAGAAATGGACAGGGAGACAGACAGGAAGGAAGGTGAGAAAAAGACAGCCGGGCAATTGTGCAGATAGAGAAATCCTAACGTATGATAAAAATATCACTGATGATCCACTGAGTCCACAATGGGCTGACTTAGTGGCTTAAGCAGCTTCCCATCCCATGCCATTAAAATCGGTGGAGAAACATATTTATGTAGATATGCTGATGCAGTAAATCTTCACTATTCGGGCCGATAAAATCCGAGTACGCTCTTGGTCACTTGAGATCTGAAGTGTGATTATGCTCCCTGGCAGTCTTGCTTCCATCAGGCAGCTCTTAATCATCTCAACCCTGATGCAAGATGGCAGGACCACACCCACACTGGCTGCGCTTGTGCAAACAGACACTAACTGTATCTTTACAAACCAGACCAGACTGTACAAAAGCAGACAGACACACCTGCTGCCTCCCAAGCTTAGGTCAACAATAGCAAAAAAAAAAAAACGTCAGGACGGAGCTGGATGTGCAGGGAGTACAGAACATTGTGTGACCTCGCCAAAGAACCTCTTATGGTGCCCAAACTCAGCTCAGATTTGGTTCAGATTATTTTGGATAAGTGAAATAGACACCACTCCATATATGAGCCCCGTCTCACAAAGCAGGATTACTGAAGTTAGCTGGATAACCGGGCCGGCTGGAAACCCTTCAAATCTGGAACATAGACAGAAGTAAACAGAGCTGTTCCGGGTTTTGTTTGGTGTCCCGCTCGGTAATCCAGCTTTCTGGGACAAGCCAATACCACCACCTTCAATTTGGGCGCCACACCAACAGCAGACACAAAAGACTTTCATCTCATGATCATATCAGGTCTTTCATTTTGAATTCTGAAATAGTGCATTTTTCTGTTCAGCTTGCAAAACAAATCCTTCTTTGCATACAATCAACACTTTATTTCGAGTGGTTTCCTGACACTTTACCTATGGTAAATTTGTGCTTGTGCTTGTGCTTAATTTATACTAGAGCTGTCAATCGATTAAAATATTTAATTGTGATTAATCGCATAATTGTCCACAGTTAATCGCGATTAATCACAAATTAATCACACACTTTTTTATCTGTTCAAAATGTATCTTAAAGGGAGATTTGTCAAGTATTTAATACTCTTATCAACATGAGATTGGGCAAATATGCTGCTTTATGCAAATTTATGTATATATTTATTATTGGAAATCAATAAACAACACAAAACAATGACAAATATTGTCCAGAAGCCCTCACAGGTACTGTATTTAACATAAAAAATATGCTCAAATCCTAACATGGCGAACTCAAGCCCAACAGGCAACAACAGCTGTCAGTGTGTCAGTGTGCTGACTTGACTATGACTTGCCCCAAACTGCATGTCATTATCATAAAGTGGGCATGTCTCTAAAGGGGAGACTCGTGGGTACCCATAAAACCCATTTTCATTCACATATCTTGAGGTCAAAGGTCAAGGGACCCCTTTGAAAATGGCCATGCCAGTTTTTCCTTGCCAAAATTGAGCATTATTTAGCACCCTTGGTGACAAGCTCATATAACAGTATGTAGTTTTGTACCAATTGATTCCTCGGGTTTTCTAGTTTGATACGATGCCAGTATCTTCACTCCAGCTTTAAAACTGAGCCCGCTACAACCCTAAAAATCGCAAGTTGAGTTAATGCGTTAAAGAAATTAGTGCCGTTAAAACGAATTTGCATCAACGTGTTAACATTGACAGCCCTAGTTTATGCATTTTGCATATGAATGTTCCAATATGTGTTTCTCTGTTATGAGACATAACAGCCATATGCTGGTTCACCTCCCAGGGTGCCACAGTGCAACATGTCACAGGATGGATACAGCCAGGATGGCACTGCTGATGCTTCAGCTGAGGCAGAAGAGATGGGAGAGAGGAGGACAAATCCAAACGAAGCCTGACAGAAGGCGCTGCACCATAAACCCAGACCCCCACTCCCTGATGCATGCTAGTACTTAGTGTTAGATAAATGGATAAAAACTGTTCCGTAGAAGAGACAGACGTTGCACGTACATGTTGTCTAGCAGCGGGGGTTTTAAACAGAAAGAGATGCTTGCTTTGGGGCATTTTATCACAAAGATATATGAGACAAAGAAAGACAGAGGGTGCACAGTGCTGTTTGACTGTCACGACTCACACACACACACATTCAAAGAGAAAGTGTGCAGCCAGAATCCTTGAGCTTGTGTCTCGTGCTAATAAAAGTTATGAATTCTGGTGGTGCAGGAGCACAAAGGCCAGCATCACAGTACACTATGCTTTATGTAATGTGTGTGTGCATATGTGTGTGTATATGTGTGAGGGGAGACATCATGCTGCCCTGCCCTGCCCTGCCCTGAAACATGAACACACACACACACAGGACAGCATGTGTACCACAGCACCAAGGGGTGAAGTATCAAAGGCTTTTTGCCATTAACTTAATACAGCAATTAATGATGCAGTGACATGTGCTTCTCTAGCTGCCACTCACTCACTGGCTGGGATACAAAATGACACAAAGCATCCAGTTGTTTCCAAAGCAATAGGCTTTTGTGTGCAGACTGAGAGCCATGCACAGAAATGGCCTATAACCTGACCAGTGAAAACACATGAACTGCACTATTTCTTGTTATTGAATTGTTATGTTTGTTTTATGTCTACAACCTTGTAACTGTGGTGCTGCCTATCTTGGCCAGGACACTTTTGGAAAAGAGATTTTTAATCTCAATGAGTTTTTTTTACTCCTGGTTAAATAAAGGTTAAATAAAAAATAAAATATCTGTGTCTTCCATCCAATCACACACTTCTTCCCCATTGCACATAATGACCTTATTCATGCATAGTCGTGCACCATGCATCACTATATATCTCACCATATGTCTCTTTGAAAGGCGGCACCGTGACATCCTGCAACGTCTCCGTCCAGCCCTCCTCCTCTGCCTGACTCCGGGACAGAGAGCCCGGAGGACCAGTTCCGCCAAAGCCTCCGCCACCTCCTCCTGATCCCGGACGGTGCCCGCTGCTCTCCTTATCGCCCCTCTTCTGGTGCTGATGCTGCTGCTGCTGCTGCTCGTCCACCTCGCCCACCTCGGCTATGTAGTTGTCTGAGTCTGAGTCTCCGGAGGTGCTGTAGAAGGGGTTATCGCTGCTGTCGTCTCCGGACTCACCGAACACGTCGTCGGATATCTGCAGGCTCTCGTACCGGGAGCGGGCCGCTTCCAGGAGAGACAGCGCCTTCCGCCCGCACTCCGCCATCTCTCTCTCTCTCTCTCTCTCTTCCTCTTCCTCCCTCTTTCTCACCCTTTCCACTACGGCTTCAGTAGCAAGTGGTCACGATCTTGCAAGAGCAGCTACACCTTCTTCCTCCTATATGATGAGTTATGATCCCGCAGTGCCAGCCATCCATCCAGGCTGTGATGCTGCTGCAGGAGGAGCACCGGCGTGTTGGATCCGGTGGTGGAGAGCTGTCCGCTTCAAGGGTACTGAAATGTTTACGCCCCCCTGCGCACTACATGGGCAAAGTGGTGGCACAGGCAGCATCCGGGTTGAAAAGACCAGTGATTTCTATTCCACAATGAGAGGAAAATCATGGAGAAAATAGAGAGAGTATAGTGGCTGCTGATGCATCACCTGACACCCCTGTCATCCAATAAGATGCTCATCCAAACTTAAGAGAGGATGATGGGAGCTGCTGGAGCTTTTAAAAGTGGAAAAATTATGCTGATTAATGGTGATAAATAATGAATAAAAAATGCTGGACACAGGAAGTGATAGCATGGCAGGATAGAAGTAATGAAAATAAAATGTTCACCCTAAAAAGCAATAAAATCAATATATCAATATTCTATGTTTTTTCAGGATGCTATAATAATAATCATCGCCATCATATCACCTATTTGCAAATTTTAAAGGTCCCATATTGTAAAAAAGTGAGATTTTCATGTCTCTTACATTATAAAGCAGGTTTAAGTGCTTTATAAATACTGTTAAACTATCAAAACGCTCAATATATGGAGAAATACACACACAGCCCATATTCAGAAATTGTGCGTTTGAAACAATTTGTTTGATGATGAGAGAGTATAGTGGCTGCTGATGCATCACCTGACAACCCTGTCATCCAATAAGAGGCATTTTCTCATCCAAACTTAGAGAGGAGCGGCTGATGGTGATGGGAGCTGCTGGAGCTTAAATGTGGAAAAAATTATGCTGATTAATGGTAATATAATATTAGAATAAAAAATGCTGGTGACAGGAAATGATAGCATGGCAGGATGGAAGTAATGAAAATAAAATGTTAACCATAAAAAGCAATAAAATCAATATCATAAAACATAAACTGTAATCTTGCCTATGTTTTTTCAGGAATGCTATAATAATCTATAATTCTATTTATTCCTTTATTCTTTTATCTCGTCTTGTTTTTATTCTTGTATTTATTGTTTTTATTGCGAATATTTTTATTATTGTACTTTTATTGATCTGCACCTCCCCATATGCCACCTACTGTGTTCCCTCTGTCATTGATGATTGTGCAGTATGAATGTGTATATGTCTCGGTGGACTGCAGAAACTGAATTGCCCTTCGGGGATAAATAAAGCTATCTGTATCTGTATCTGTATCTGTAATCATCACCATCACCATCACCATCATATCACCTATTCACAAATTTTAAAGGTCTCATATTGTAAAAAATTAGATTTTCATGTTTTTTTACATTATAAAGCAGGTTTAAGTGCTTTTATAAATACTTTTAAACTATCAAAACGCTAAATATATACGGAGAAATACGCACAGCCCGTATTCAGAAATTGTGCTTTTGAAACAAGCCGTTAGGATTTCTGTCCATTTGATGATGAGAGAGTATAGTGGCTGCTGATGCATCACCTGACAACCATGTCATCCAATAAGATGCTCATCCAAACTTAAGAGAGGAGCGGCTGATGGTGATGGGAGCTGCTGGAGCTTAAATGTGGAAAAAATTATGCTGATTAATGGTAATATAATATTAGAATAAAATGCTGGACACAGGAAAAGATAGCATGGCAGGATAGAAGTAATGACAATAAAATGTTCCCCTAAAAAGCAATAAAATAAAATATCATAAAACAATCCTGCCTATGTTTTTTTCAGGATGCTATAATAATCATCACCATCCCCATCATATACATTGTGATCTGTTGGTCCAACTTCAGTAAACTGTGGTACCAAAAAGGCATGATATTGAGTAGATTAGACATAGAAAATGTGTGGCAACAAAGTGACAATCAATATTATTGAATAGATTCAAGCAACAATGTGTTAAAATATTAGTAGATATAATGTATTTTATTTAGTGAATCCAAATCCTTTTAATCCAAATAATTAGTAAATATAAATCAATTTCTCCAAAATAATTTGTAAATATTAATCAATTTTACCCAGATAATTAATAAATATGAATTAATTTCACCAAGATAAATAATTAATATAAATCAATTTCACCCAGATAATTGAGAGGGCGAGAGATCCTTAAAGTGCTTGGATAAATTAAAAAAAAAATGAACATCTACTATACCATGACAACTGCACAAACTCAATCTGCTGGTGAAATTCATTTGATAGGCCTATACGATCAAAAGTTCCAGAAGAGCAATCGAATGGACCTTGTGGCGAGATTGTTTTGTCAACTATCCAAGGTCGAGAATGAACTTTCAGTCTCCACCTGCATTATTGCTTGTTATTTTTTCAGGTGTTCGCTTTTGCAATTTATTTTCACTGATTAGGCCCAAAGACCGAAATTGGAGGCCCTAAACAATCCTCACACTTCTGTCCAAAAAAACAAAGCAGATATACTGTACATAGCCTATAACAAGCTATTAATTGAACAAAAACAAACAACAAGGACTAAAAATATCCCCTAAAAGAGGATTGGATTGATAGTGGTACTGTATGTCCATGTTTGAAATGTAATAGCATCAGTTCCGTTAAGCTAAAAAGCCATTAAAGCACAGGATATGTTATCAGAATTTGCTGGGTGGCAGGGTCATTATGGAGCATTTATTGCCCTGCTATGGGGGCATTAGTGTGTCCACGTTTATTTAACATCCTGTACTGCTAACCATAAACATTATCAAACACAGGTTATTTGGTAATGATCTCTGGTCAGTGTCAAGACAGAGGGTCATCATGATCACATGGGGTGCAACATGTCCTGTTCAAAATATGACAGCAACTTGTAATACTGCAATGAACACATCGTCCACTGAAAGTGGCAGTAGGCAGTATATTTTTGGCATCATTGGGCAAAAAATCCATAATAACCTTTCAGCATATTGTAATTCAAATGTTCGTAATATTACGAGAAAAAATGTCGCAATATAACGAGAATAAAGTCATAACTTTATGAGAAAATTTTTTTATATTACGAGAATAAAGTCATAACTGTACGAGAATAAAGTCATAACTTTACGAGAAATAAATGTTGTAATATTACGAGAATAAAGTCATAACTTTACGAGAAAAAATGTGTAATATTATGAGAAAAAATGTAGTAATAATACGAGAATAAAGTCATAACTTTACGAGAAAAAAATGACGTAATATTACGAGAATAAAGTCATAACTTTACGAGAAAAAAATGTCGTAATATTACGAGAATAAAGTCATAACTTTATGAGAAAAAAGGCGTAATATTACGAGAAAAAATTACGTAATATTACGAGAATAAAGTCATAACTTTACGAGAAAAAAATGTCGTAATATTACGAGAATAAAGTCATAACTTTATGAGAAAAAAGGCGTAATATTACGAGAAAAAATTACGTAATATTACGAGAATAAAGTCATAACTTTACGAGAAAAAAATGTCGTAATATTACGAGAATAAAGTCATAACTTTATGAGAAAAAAGGCGTAATATTACGAGAAAAAATTACGTAATATTACGAGAATAAAGTCATAACTTTACGAGAAAAAAATGTCGTAATATTACGAGAATAAAGTCATAACTTTATGAGAAAAAAGGCGTAATATTACGAGAAAAAATTACGTAATATTACGAGAATAAAGTCATAACTTTACGAGAAAAAAATGTCGTAATATTACGAGAATAAAGTCATAACTTTATGAGAAAAAAGGCGTAATATTACGAGAAAAAATTACGTAATATTACGAGAATAAAGTCATAACTTTACGAGAAAAAAATGTCGTAATATTACGAGAATAAAGTCATAACTTTATGAGAAAAAAGGCGTAATATTACGAGAAAAAATTACGTAATATTACGAGAATAAAGTCATAACTTTACGAGAAAAAAATGTCGTAATATTACGAGAATAAAGTCATAACTTTATGAGAAAAAAGGCGTAATATTACGAGAAAAAATTACGTAATATTACGAGAATAAAGTCATAACTTTACGAGAAAAAAATGTCGTAATATTACGAGAATAAAGTCATAACTTTATGAGAAAAAAGGCGTAATATTACGAGAAAAAATTACGTAATATTACGAGAATAAAGTCATAACTTTACGAGAAAAAAATGTCGTAATATTACGAGAATAAAGTCATAACTTTATGAGAAAAAAGGCGTAATATTACGAGAAAAAATTACGTAATATTACGAGAATAAAGTCATAACTTTACGAGGAAAAAAATGTCGTAATATTACGAGAATAAAGTCGTAACTTTACGAGAATAAAGTCATAACTTTACGAGAATAAAGTCATAACTTTATGAGAAAAAAGAAAATAACACGTAAAATGACTACTCTATAATATTATGACTTTATTTTCATAATACTACGACTTTTTTCTTGTAAACCTATGACTTTATTCTCATAATATTATGACTTTATTCTTGTTTACAGTACATTTACATATTCCTGCCTCTAGAGGGCGTTGTAGTATTACTGGAACCTGGCTAGTGAGGTCTTCTAGTCTTTTCTTCCTCGTTGGTGCTCTTGCCATGTTTGCGGAAGCCTGGTAGCAGCAGCAGCAGCTAAACTAAACTAGCTCAGCTGGAGGCTTCTGACTTTATCTGTGTTCGTTGTAGCTGTGTTTTATAATCCAACATGAATCTACCAAAGGGACCAGACTCTCTGTGCTTCGACAAGGATGTTTTTATGAAGGTTGGTCTGTCAGTCTGTAGTTAACTCGACTTTCTCTCCATTTTCTGGGTGTTTTTGTATCCATAGCTACTGTTCTCTAAATGTGTCTGATCTTTGTTGTCTCTCTCTGTGTGTCTGCAGGATGATTTTGACGTGGACCAGTTCGTGGCTGAGTGTAGGAAGCAGGTCCAGCTGGAGGAGATGAGGGAGGACCTGGAGCTCTACTATAAGCTGCTGAAGACGGCCATGGTGGAGCTCATCAACAAGGACTATGCTGACTTTGTTAACCTCTCCACCAACCTGGTCAGTTTCTAGACTTTACAACCAGCAGGAGACGGGGAGGGTATTAATAAATCAGTGTCCAGGTCTATTCAGAAATATTATAATGTCTTAAAGGCAAGCTTGACCTTTAACTGTCATGATGAGTATCAGCTAAAATATTTTGTTGTATGCTCTGGGGTCATTGCTTTTAGTTGATATTATCACAGATATATTGGTATTGGTGAGTATGTTGGCAGATATGCAAAAAGAAATTGTGTGCAGCAATACTACATTTTTTCTTAATTTGCATTCAAGTGTATCTCCAGTTTGGAGAAGCAGGTGGAAGTACAGGCACGGGAGCTAAGCAATGCACTGCTGTGGTCGGGGGCAGCAGCAAAACACATTTTAGCCACTAAAAAAAAGGTCCACCTAAAAAATCAGTATCAGTTTAAGTGTGCGCTACATTTAGAATATTTTCCCTCGCTTTACCTTGCTGTCAGACAGCCCTCTCTGATGGGGAACTGAAGCCGTTATATCCATCTCTGCTCTCTTCCAAGCCACCAGACTCCTTTGACAAAACAATAATTTTACCTTGCAGATCGCAGGAGTCGCTGCCTCGATCGGTTAGTTTGTATTTGTTATTGTGTGATTTTCATGTTTTAAAGGGTTAATTTGGATTCACCAAAGTCACACAATAATAAAAACAAACTAGAGACCATCTCGCGATGGGATCACACCCGCCGCGACGCCAAATCGGACCAGGGGCATAAAGTGGGGGGGCCAATGGCCCCTTCTCCACTTCCTAGTACCACTACTTCCGGCGCTCTTGCTCGGACCACACCCATCTTCGAACTCAACCTTCATTTTGATCTCAACTACACGTCTGTAAGGTTTCATGACAGCATGTCACGTGGTTGACATCGAGGTGACAAAATCTGTCTGCAGACAGAAAAATATAAACACCTGGCAACTCACACACAGACTCACAAGGTGAAAACGATACCAGCGTCGCTGTCACGGCTGGTAACTAACCGACCGAGGCAGCGATAGACTAGCAACTCCCTGAATGTTCTGCGAGGAAGAATTACTGTTTTTGTCAAAGGGGTCTCGTGACTTTGAAGAGAGCATAGATAATGGCTTCAGTTCCACGTCGGAAAGGGCTGTCTGACAGCAAGGTGAAAATATTCTAAATATAGCGTACACTTAAACGGATATTGATGTTTTTTAAGTGGGCTTTTCTTTTAGCTGGCTACAATATGTTTTGCTGCTGCCGCCGTCCACAGCAGTATATTGCTTTGCTACTGTGCTGGTACTCCTGTCTGCTTCTCCAAACTGGGGGCGTGCCGACCGTCATCTACTGTAGGTAATACACTGACTACGGATAAGTACCTCATACAACCCCACTTCAAAACATCCAAACTATCCTTTTAATGTGCTCTTGAAAAATGGAAGGGAGCACACCACATAGTTTTAATTTTTATAAGTAATCTGATAGTGTGAGATTAGACTGTTTCTAATCTCAGACCTCTGCTCCCCTGTCTCAGGTGGGGATGGACAAAGCCCTCAATCAGCTTTCTGTGCCATTGGGACAGTTACGAGAGGAGGTTATGGTATGTATTTTGATTGTATATACTGTAAGCATTGATGAATTACTGCCACAGAGGGTTGATGCATGTTTTATGCTGTTATCTATTGCAGAGTCTGCGGTCCTGTGTGAGTGAGGTGATTCAGGCTATAGACAACCAGCTAACCAAACAGGAAGATCTGCAGAAAAAAAAGGTTTGGCTCTTCGTCTTCCTGTCTGAGTTTGTCATATTTTGTATTCATTATTAAATATATTTTATAATCACCAGGCTTTACAAGACTGTGACAGTCTAGTATGGCATGTCCAGGCCAAATTGTGAACTCAATGTCACTTCGACAAGCTATATTTGGTGCTATACAGATGATTAACCTGTTTTAAATGATTTTATAGCTATACTAGTTTTCTAACATTTAATATAGAAGATAATGTGCAAAAAGTGTCTACTCTGTGGGACGATCACATTTAATTACCATCTTCCTTTTATTGTCCCATCCATCAGGTGTGTGTATTGAGGCTGATTCAGGTGGTGCGCTCAGTGGAGAAGATCGAAAAGATCCTCCACTCACAGAACTCCAAGGAATCCAACTCCCTAGAAACCAGCAGGTGGGAAACTGACACGCTAACAAACTCACTGGCACCACTTGGTAGATAACTTAGTTGAATGTGGGCAGTTTATTTACCAAGTAATATTTGCATTTCAACATTCGGCCTAACCAGGTATCACAAATAGGATGTCCGTCAATAGAGAAATAATAAGGAAGAGAAGGTCCTGGTTACAAATTTGTGTGTCCATTGTTTTTGGAGCTGCAGTGTGAAAAGACATATTCCTATTTTGTAATCTTGAGCACACCAGAGGGTCAAATATTTTGATCCTGCAGGGATGTAGTATTAAGCCTTTGTGTCTGACTTCATGTCCGTCTGTCTGTGTACAGTCCCTTGTTAGCAGGTCAGATCCTGGAGAGGATTGCTACAGAATTCAACCAGCTGCAGTTCCACGCTGTACAGAGCAAAGGCATGCCCCTACTGGACAAAGTCAGACCTGTAAGTGTTAATGGGTTCAATCAATCAGTCAGACAGCTGGTAAATGAATAGCCACTCAGTTAATGAGTCAGTTTGTCTGTCTGGCTGCTCTTCTGTCAGTCCATCAGTCCTGTAATTAATTGACAAAGATAATCAGCTTCTGTACAGTCTTTCTGGTAAGAGACTGAAAAGATCTCCAAAATATTTGATACTAGTTTTCACATTGATTCACTCGGTCTGTGTGTTTGCTGGAATATACTCCGTTGGAATATTTCTGATACTTGGTTGTGTCCTCTGCCAGCGCATCGCCGGGATCACCTCCATGCTGCAGCAGTCTCTGGAGGGCGTGCTGATCGAGGGTCTGCAAACATCCAATGTGGACATGGTGCGTCACTGCCTGAGGACGTACGCCACCATAGACAAGACTCGAGATGCTGAAGCCCTGGTAGGACAGGTGCTGGTCAAGCCATACATGGACCAGGTAAACACGTACCACACATGTTTTAATATACTGTAGATCCAAGAAAATGTCTGCTTTTTTTGAAGACATTAATTGATCATTTTGACAGAATATCCTCTCTTCTACTTACCTTCTTTTAGGTGATAGTAGAAGAGGTGGTGAAGTCCAGTCCGAATGGCCTCCAGCTGATGTACTCCAGACTGCTGGAGTTTGTTCCTCATCATTGTAGACTGCTTAGAGAGGTGACTGGAGGAGCCATATCCAGGTATTCATATTATCATGGAGGCAAATTCATCTAAAGCATGCAAAGATCAATCAACTCTTTGTTGTGTTTTGAAATCCTTTTGCCCTTATTAGAAAAGCAAATTATCTGCTTTCATCTGTAGAGCTGTTGCATTCAGGATATTGACCACACACACTTTTTATATTTATTTATCATAAAGTGGGCATGTCTGTAAAGGGGAGACTCGTGGGTACCCATAGAACCCATTTTCATTCACATATCTTGAGGTCAGAGGTCAAGGGACCCCTTTGAAAATGGCCATGACAGTTACTTCTTGCCAAGATTTAACGCAAGTTTGGAGCATTATTAAGCCTCCTTTGTGACAAGTTAGTATGACATGGTTGGTACCGATGGATTTATTAGGTTTTCTAGTTTCATATGATACCATTTGACTCTAGCTTTAAAAGTGAGCCCGCTACAACCTCTGAAAGATCGAATAGCAGCCGGGCCCGACGGCGGACCGTTGGACCTTTTTAGAAGTTAATAAATAATTGCAAGTTGTGTTAATGCGTTTAAGAAATTAGTGGCATTAAAATTAATTTGCATTAACGCGTTTTTATCGCGTTAACTTTGACAGCTCTAATCCTAACGTATTTTTAATGTGCTGATGTTCCCTCTCTCCTCAGTGACAAAGCTGACATAGTGCCAGGTTATGACTTCCTGGTGAACTCTGTGTGGCCAGAGATGATCAAAGGGATAGAGGAGAGGTTGGCCTACCTCTTCAACCCTGGAAACCCGGACATATTCTTCGAGGTACAGCCAGAGGGACACAGTTGGCATGTGTATGCATTCACTTAGTAAAAGTTGAGTAGTTTCACCCGTGTGTGTTTTCTGTTGACTCTTTATCTTCTTTTCTAGCGTTACAGCGCGAGTATGGAGTTTGTGCGGAGGTTTGAGCGTCAGTGCAGCTCGCAGGCCAGTGTGAAGAGACTGAGAGTGCACCCCTCATATACCAGCTTCAACAACAAATGGAACCTGCCTGTCTACTTTCAACTACGGTGCATATTACCTCAATATGATCTATACTCTAGATACTCCAGCCTATAGATTACAACCCCCTCATTGTGCCCGTTTGTCAATCTTCCTCCCGCCCCCACAAACACGCACATACACTGTAAAGATCAGGACATGTGACCTCATTTCACAACACAAACCTGCACAGTTCGGCTTCTCGAGAAAGTCCATAATTTCCAACGCACACAGTGAAGTTTCACATCATGAGCACCTGCATATCAGAACTGAATAAGCTGATAACACATTCATTGTTTTGCCTTGTTTTTCCAGATACAAGGAGATAGCAGGGACTCTGGAGAACGCCATCAGTGATGGACTTGTGGCAGCACCAGGTAGGCATTTATTTATTATGAACGCCAGTGTGTACCTAATACTTAACCCGCACTAACTGTGTGTCTGTGTCTGTTCATGTCCAGCTGGCAGTGTGTACCACCTGCAGGTATCTGAGGTGTTGTGGTCCTGCCTAATGAGATGTTGGTCAGACAAAATCTACCTGTCACCTCTGGCTCATCGTTTTTGGAAGCTCACGCTGCAGCTCTACGCACGATATGCCAAGTTTCTTGACGAGGTAAACTTAAATAAACCAGTTAAGGACTGTAATGATTTAAAGATAATTTTTAACAGCAGTAATTCCAACAAATCAGTATGTAAATGAATAGCCACGCTACCGTGACTTGCTCTTGTTCCTCATCTTGATCGTTGTCCGCACAGGTGTTGACGAAGACTCCAGCCCCTGAAGTGACTAAAGAGCCAATCAGGCCTCTGCCGAGCTCGGCCTCCTCCACCTCCAGCCGAACGTCAATGGATGAGGGCGGCAGTGAGAGTGGGAGTCCTGCCTCCCTGTCCACCAAACAGCTGGTTTACATTGCAGCTGACATCCAAAAGCTGCAGGAGCAGGTGCACACACACAAACTAAATACATATATTTACATATGTAGTTCGAATTTTCTTACATCTATTACATTTTATACTTCAGGGGTTAACCACATGTCCCTTTTTGATCATTTTCTAATGGTTTCCACTTGATTGTTTCCACACTGACAGCTTGCTCGTCTTTCTCTTAGATACCAGAGTTGTCAGAAATGGTCAGACAGCGGTTAGAAGCCATCGGATTCAAAAACTTTGCTATTGTGGAAGGTAAGCTGGAAGTAATTTTAGCTTTTCTCTTCCTTCACAGTGTTTGCTTGATCTTACTCTGCAATGTTTTGACAGGAAATGAGGAAGTGGGAGGATTTCACGACAGTAGTATTTAACACCTGAAGCATTGAATGTTTCTCTGAACAGAAACTGTAATATTAGTGGAATTCCAAATCTTTTTGCAGGAGTTTTTGTTATTGGAAGGGATTATTGCACTATATCTGCTGTGGTCTTATTTTTATGGAAAACATGCCAAGAGACACAGAGCAATGAAAACATAAATGCCAGTGATCACTGACATTTAAAAATGGAACCATTCAATCCCCAACAGGCTTTTTGAGCATGACATCTTCAAAGACAACATCTCAGTCACGAAATCGAATCATTCCTTGACTCTTGTCTTCCGCGCTCACTGCCCCCGGCTTTAGCACCAGGCTAACTCAGACCGTGTGTTTACTTTTGCATTTACTAGTGCTCTCTTCTGTTTCAGATGCTCTGACGGACTCCAGGACTTGCCTGTCAAGTAGCGTTCCCACTCTGAATACCCGGATGACCCAGCATCTGACTGAACGCAGTTGCCGCTTCCTGAAGAGCGCCTCTGAGGTTCCACGACTCTACCGCAGGACTAATAAGGTCAGTGAAGCTGCAAACATGCACACGTACGTGTTTCTCCTGTATGTCATTATATAATACATATAATATTATACTCTCGTAACTTATCTTGGAGGACACATTGGGAGCTCTTGGATGGCTAATGCACTCGGAGCTGTGTTGTGGCATATAAATATTTTTTACTGATGGAAATACTATAATTAAAGGTCAGAATTTAACCTTTTGAAATGCATTGACTGGCCAGAATTTGAGGATAATCAAGTCATGATTCATGTTAATACATAAATGGCATTCAATTTCAACATTATTATTCACTCTAACACAGCATACTAGTGAACTAAATAATGCTTCAGTATGAGGCTGGGCACATTTTAAAGAGATTTCTTGTATGTGAAGCACATCATTGAACTTAAATGTTCATAACTGACCTTGGAAATGGCAGTTTGACAAGAAAAGTCAAGGTCCACTTACTGGACTTACTGTCCAGTTAGTTGAACTTGTGGCAAGAATTTATTGTCAACCCGTTGAACCGCCAACATTCAATTACCCACTAGAACCGCCAGGGGGGGGGATTTGTTCCCCCTGCAGCAACAGATGCAAAGATGTAATTTCTTGTAGCAGTTAAGTTGTTCATTTTCATCTTTTTCTTTAAATAATAAGTAAGACTTAACAAAATAACTATTTAAAATTCAGTTTATGGGGTTTATCAATTTTAAAATTGCTTTTGGCTGTTTCATTACAGAATGAAAAGGAATAGTCTACATTTTAAAATTCATCAATAAACTGTAGGCTGCAACAAACAAAAAAAATAAAAAATGAACACATTTAAATAATGTAATTATTGTAGAAGGACATTAGGTCTCCGTAAATGTTCAAAACAAATTTTGGATAATAACGTGTTGTTTTAGTTGCGCTGGGAATAAAGGAACAGAGCGCTTGTTATTTATTAATTTTTACAATTGCTTTACCTAATTAAACAGTAGGCTAGAACAAACAATAAATAACAAAATAATTAACAGAATAAAACAAATTTTGGATAATAAAGTGCTGTTTTATACTGGGAATAAAGAAACAGAGAAACGCTCTGTTTCTCTCTCTCATACACACAGTGAGTGGTGGTGCTGTTGTGACAGAAAGGTTAGGACAGGATATCAACCGCCTCTCCATATCTTCAATATGAACGCTGAACGTCAAATTCAGTTTTCTACCAACAGCAATCCTTAGCACCAGCAAATTAAAACATGTACTGTACCTTTACTACCAACGTGTTTAGGATCTGCCGGTGCGCGCCTCCGCCTACATGGACAACGCCTTACGCCCGTTACATCAGTTGCTGACTGACTCAACGGGGCTGGTCACCCCCTCTACGGCACAAGAGTGGCTGCGAGTTGCACTGTCTGACTGCACACAGAGGTAAGACACACACACCTGCTGACATAAATAGACCCAGATACATTACCAGTGTTTGAAGATTTAAAAAGTATGGCCTGTGCCTATGACGTTTACAGGATGAGCTATTCCGTTTAATATAATTTAAAGACTTTTTCTTTCTGAGAGTTGTATTTATTTCATTTTATAAATCTTTCCAGCTGCAACCCACAAAGTTTGTTTCCCACTTTCATTCTCCATCTTGTTCAGGTACTATGAGACCATCTCAGAGGTGCTGAGCTCAGTGAGAAAGATGGAGGAGAGTCTGAAGCGATTGAAACAAGCCAGAAAAGGTGCGAGCACGACTACCACGGCAGGAGCAAACGGTGCACCCACAGATGACAGCAAGATCCGACTTCAGCTGGCACTGGATGTGGAATACTTGGGGGAACAGGTAGGTGGCGTTTGACGAGTGCTCAAACACATGCAGACATGTGTGGAGAGACACATACTTAAACATAAGGATGGGTATCGTTAGGATTTTATGGATACTACTACTCTTATTGATACTCCATATCGGTTCGGTTCTTTATCAATACTCTTATCGGTTCTTTTTCATTACTAAATAATTGCTTTTTGTATATGTGTGTGTTCGGTACCCATCCTTTCTTAAACATGTGACAAACCATGCTCAAACAAACTGTAGACAAACACTGCTGAAGTAACTGCAACTAAATTTCAGTGTCATCTGAAATGCTTTGATTATTCTCCCTTACACTGCTCTGTACTGTTGTATGTCTCAGATCCAGAAGATGGGTCTTCAGCCAAGTGACATCTCCATGTTCTCCGCTCTGATGGACTTGGTGAAAGAGGCCCGAGAGCTCGCTGAACAGAACCAGTAAAATGCTGCATTGCCTGAAGACTTGTGAAGGAAAATAAACATGTCATGGCCTGGTAACAGTTTATAATAATTTGGCAAAAAAGAATGCATGACAAGAACCAACACTACTGGAATCCTTTTGTACAAAAACATCTCCATTTTATGCAGACTTTAAAGGTGCAATGTGTAACATGTAGCCACCTGCTCCAAAGAAATAGGGGGCAGCATGTCCTCTCTACGACTGATTCCATTCAATCTAAATTTACAGTCATCAGTTATAAAAACAAAACAATTACTCATTAACAGCAGGGCAAAAATATGCAAAATTCAACCAAAATGCTGAAACTCCGAAAGCCGGTCAAAATAAAACTGCTATCTTAAATCTTTACGTGTGGCGTTGGCCTAGTTTACGTTAGCCATCTCTTTGTTTGTGCCACTAACCGGGGGCTGTACGGTCCATATACGCTTTGGTAGTTTATTTATTGGACTAAATTCAAAGTGGCACAAATGAGAAAACAACCTGCATGTTGAACCGAATGTTTAACACTGAAATTCTGGCCAGATCTTACACCTTTAATGCCACAGTGCACAAACATTTCAACAACAGGAACCTACCTGAGTTGCGCCTTATAAAGCTGTAAATTGTTGTTGGAAACAGCAGAGAAATTACAGTGTGAGTGAGACTGGATCATTATTGGTTCTGCTGTCGGCAATGTGAATAAAAGGGACTGCATGGCACTATGTACAGGAAATGTTTTCCACAAAATGAGTAATACCTGATGCTGGTGATGTGCACTGATCTATAGAAAATTATTTTACAGTTCATTATATATGTTGGGCCAGAATGTTGCACAACAAGAGTCTCACATCTAAGTTGTAAAGAGAATGTCAATCAAACAATATTGGTCTAATTTCAGCTACTTGGTGAAGGATTCATGTCAAGTAAAGAAGTCTGTTAGTGTGTAACATGTACATTTTTGTTGAAATCAAAGTTGTATAATATAATTAACATAATTAACTCTGGAATAAAATAAAGAACTTTGGATACAGTCTTGATTTGTGTTTTAATATAAAGGTCATTAGCTAGCTACAAGTTTGCACTGCATACGTCTTTTCCCCTCGACTACCAACAAATGCTACAGATTGATGAAACACAAATATTTTTAAATCCAAGTCAAACTGGTGTTTCAAAACTAAAAAAGTCATAGTATACTATGTTGAAAAAATAATAAAAATCATAGTATAGTATATCAAAAAAATAAAAAAGGCATAGTATAGTATGTCGAAAAAATTCATAGTATAGTATATTGAAAAAATAGCAAAAAGTCATTGTATAGTATATAAAAAAAATAAGTCATAGTATAGTATGTCGTAAAGTTTCATGAAAAAAAGTCATAGTATAGTATGTCCCAAAAAAGTCACAAAGTCATATCATAGTTTGTCAAAAAAATAAGTCATAGTTTAGTATGTCGAAAAAATGTATGAAAAAAAGTCATGATATAGTATGTGTATGAAATTTTTCGATATACTATATGAGGACTTCTTTTCATGAATTTTTTCGACATACTATACTCTGACTTTTTTTCATGAAATTTTTCGACATACTATACTATAACTTTTTTTAAATGACATTTTTTGACATACTATACTATGACTTCTTTTGGGGAATTTTTTTGACATGCTATACTATGACTTTTTTAATTACATTTTTCAACATACTATACTATGACTTTTTTTCATTAAATTTATAAGCATACTATAGTATGACTTTTTTCAATGACATTTTTTGTCATACTATACTACAACTTTTTTTCCATGAAACTTTTCGATATATTATACTATCATTATTTTTAATGACATTTTTCGAAATTCTATACTACGACTTTTTCTTATGAAATCTTTCGACATACTATACTACGATTGTTTTTCATGAAATTTTTTACAACAAAAATATATATATATATATACACACACTATATATATATAGTCACACATTTAAACTTGAGCACTAAGTACAGAGACAAACAGAACATTATTTTTTATCCATTTGGCATATCTCTGCTGCCCTCTGGTGTTTGCAGAGTAATGTGCTCCAAATGCTCTAGAAATTGTTTTTTTTTGTTGTTGTCCTTTTTAGTGTCCCTGTCCAACATCAAAGGTCTGTTTTAAGGATACCAGTTGTGAATTATCTTATGGGGTTTCAGTTTTTTTTTTCCAATACCTCATTCAGTCTGTACCAATGAATACTTACTATTGTCTCCTGTAGCCAGAAATGAGAGAAGGACTAGTTATCCTCCTAATCCTCTGTGGTATCATGTTCATATGCAGGTCCATTCAGAATAAATCAGGAAAAGATGGATGTGAGAATATCCAGGCCTTTTTCTGCTTTGAAACAATTCTCTGTTCAATTCATTAACATTTGAGTAGGTCCAGGCTGTACATACACCACAACTTATTTGATTTCTAGCTTAAGATGGAAGTTGTTCATATTAACAAAATACTAATTGGACTGCCCTGAGCCACAGAAACAACATATGTGAATTGTCAAATTCACTGCTGTTCTTTAACTGATGGATGACTGGAAACAGTGAAACCTGACGTCCTCTAACTAAATACAATTACTCAAAGCAGTATTTAAGTACAATTTCAAGGCACTTAAACTATTTGAACTTGAGTATTTTCATTTTATGCTACTTAATACCTATACTTTACCACATTTCGGAGGCAAATATTGTACATTTTACACCACTACATTAATTTGACAGATATAGTACAAGTAGAATATTAGCATAATACTAGTTAATATGTAAATTAAGATTTAATGCACAAAACACATGATCATCTTTTAAAAGAGGATGTATTATCATAGATTAAACTAACAGTATATAAAGTAGCTAATATTAGCTTCACCTCAACAAATTATAACATCAAAATATTGCTAAAAGGTTGTATTAGTAACATTAAAATAGTAAAATATATATTATAGAATAGCACTCTTAAAAACCCCCTGAGACCTGCGGGATTGCGGGCGACCCGACCTACTTCACTGTCTAGAAAACTAGAAAAAATAAGCGATCCATTGGTAACATCCATGCCATGATAGCTTGTCAGGAAGGAGGCTAGATAATGCTCCAAAGTTGGGCTATGAAGTGAATAGGATAACCGTATACAGATTATGGATGGATGTTTATTTCTGATTTATGGATAGAATAGACACAGTGCTGAGCTGCATCTCAAATTAATCTTCAGGTTCCCAGCTTTCAGATGATGCACACCACTTCTATGTGACATCTACTGCTGACCTGCTACAACAAGATAAAGTAATATCATTAAGTTGCTTACTGGTCAAAGATGCGACTTTATTAAATATGCATTCCATCATTTTGTTTGCACTTTGGAACGTCCATCTCAAGAAATGATCCTCTGGTGATGAAGCTATTCACACGCTGTTTGTAGATCACAATGTATTTCGTCCCACAACATCCTAGTGGTAAAACATAGGAAAGCAGCAGCAGGTAAGAAAGAGTCACGATTCTCTGAGTCCAGTGTCACAGTACAGTATGTGCAATATAACATGTACCGTCTTATGGCCTTGCTTGCTTTCTCTCTGTTCAGCACCATGTTGATGTTATTTTCCAGATCCTTGAGGGGAAAAATACAGAGTAAAAAACATGATCCACTATTACATAGCAGGACATGCATTTAAAATCTGTAATATTTAAAAATGACGATATGGTAGGAAAGAGGTCAGACTCCCTTGCCTTGTTGGTGGTCTGCAGACGGTCATTTGAGACTATCAGTCTCACTATCTCTGTCTGGAAGCAAAAAAAAAAAAAATCCAGGCATATGCATTTTTAGCAATCACACTTCCTGCTTTCATTTTATTTATGAAAGAGTGCAAAATTGATGCTCAATGTGATGCAACAGTCAAGCTGTGCTGTTCATAAACTTGTGAGGAACAGGGCACAATATACGAGTATAAGCACACAGTTTATCTCTAAGCACCTTTAGGTCTTTGATGCAGCTTTCAGTGGCCGTGATTGTATCAGAGGACACCGGCTTCTCCTTAATCTCCTCCTCCAGCTGTTGGACCTCCCGCCACGTGTTCAACACCTGCAGCCTCTTGGATTGGACACTGTCGGTGTGGCTGACGGCAGTTCCTCTGTCCTGCAGCCCTGACAGAGATGTATCTGTCCAAACACAGAAGAGCCTAGTATGAATGTACTGCATAATGTATATGTACTTGTACATACACACCCCTGCAGGCATTATAAAGTCACAGCTGACTCACTGAAACTACAAAACTCTCTTTATGCCTGTTGGCATGACAAAGTCATTATTTGTTCAGGCTGTCCACATCAGAGACACAGGACAGTTAAAAGTTAGCATGTGCTGCTGCCTGTGGGGTAATATACAGCAAATGCTCAGAAGTGGTTTACCAATGATTAGATCTACCAGGGTAGTCTTGAGACTTACTCTTCATGTCGCTGTCCTCTGGGCCTGTGATAGCTGGAACATTCTGTGATTCATTTCGGACTCTGAGGGTAAAAAGAAACAAACATGCTGAATATAATGAGACAGTACATAATTATATATACTTTTGTTTTGGTAGACAGATCCTTGCAGTACTGTTTATTCTCCTCCAGAGCTCTTCTGGCCTCCTGCTCCAGCCTGAAAACCTCTTTTACAGCATCTTCCAACTCCATTTGCCTTACTTTGCTATTGCCAAGATCTTTGAGTGAAGTATCCAGCGACTGTAACAGAACAACAACAAAAACATATTAACACTTGTATTGTTTATAACAAATGCAAAAGATGCTCGAGAGAAATGCTTGTTCTGTGACTAAGTGATTATGACTGCAAAATGATTTGAGGCTCCAAGACATCCAACTCTCTGACCCCGCAAACATATTGTGCAATGTCAAAAATACATGAAGTTATACTCTGTCCACTGAAAAAAGATCCCATTGCCAGCAGTCCTGAGGTCAGTTTCTAATGGACAAATACCATGAAAATGAATGACAGGCCCTGTGACAAGAGTTACTTTTGACCCTTTGAACTGTGACTGAACTATGTAGTGTTACATTACAAGGGCTTTATAAATTCAACTTTGCGCTAATGTTTCTCCTTTTAGAAGATGGAGACATTCTTAGACAGTATGAAAAGCAATTTCGAGACTTTGAAAGTGCCTGAGCTTGATAATCCATCACAGTAAACATGAAGCCATTACTGTATGTTATGCTTGCTGGTAATCAGCTGACACAAACAGAAGGGGAGATGATGTTTTTGACAGGAAATGATGCCAGAAATTCACATCCATGTCTCAGATTATCTTCTTCTTATAGGTCTTGTGTATTTATTTGAATACATAATGAGTAGTGTGCTTTACCACGTCATGTAGTAATGGTTGAGAAGCCATCAAGTGGTTGACATACAAATCGTAATCTGTCTGGAAGAAAAAAGAAACCGTTATTTCAATCTTTGCATTTATTTTTTTTATGTATCTTTGTAGATGAAATTAAAACTGAAATAGTGGACATAATAATATACTTTGATTTACTGCTCATGGGTTCGTCACACTATTTTAACCTACACAAATGTGAGGAAGCGCCAACTCCCTCACTATCTATTTGCTTTAGCCTTTTGATAAGAAAGGTGGATCACACAGTTTTCCTTGTCTTCTTTATAGTTAAATAATACATTGACAAAGAATTGTACTCAGCATTAGAGTTAAGTTTATTTCTTAAAAATGTATTAAATGACATGCTGTAATAAAAATCATAACCTGTCAAAGTTTGAGGCCTTTCAGGAAGAGTTTGAGTCCTTTGTGGATCCATCTTGAGCTTAAACAGGGAGCACGCCTCAACAGTAGCTTCTCATGTGGTGTGTGAATAGGCGGGTTCTCAGATTTGATTGGATATTGACTGTGTGATGAAATTATAGCTAATTAAGCTAAATACTGGATTATGTACAAATAATTAGTTTCTTTTGAATGTACCGCATTTATGTCAATATACTGTAGGAGTTATTGAGGCCTAGTTGGTAGAGTTAGTAAAGAAAACATTGTATATTTGTTGTTAATCCTGTCAACTCTCTGTTTTAAAGTTCTCACCTGATAGGCCAGTTTGAACTGGAAGGGCGGGCTCTCAGGTATAATCTTTTTTCAAAGAGCAGCACCAGAGCAGTAGTGAGCTTTGTGAAGACAGAGGATTTCTCCCTCCCTGTATTTTTCCTTTGTTTCATGTTTTTTGAGACTGAAAATAAAAGTCTGCCTTATTTTTTCAGCACACTTCCCTGCCAGCGCGATGTTTTGTCTTCCTAACGTCTCACCTTGCTATCCTGCACCTCACCTTACAACAACAAGCTTGCATTACAACTGATGGTGGAAACTGTTGATATTTATCATAAACATCTATCATTTATCATACATATCCAGCTACTGTGTGTTAAATAATACACATTTTGCAAGTTACTGTAATATTTTAGCTACTGTTAAATTATTTGTACATATTGTGTTTGTGTCCTCATACACGATAATCAAAAGTACTCATTCCTGTAGTTTTACGCTGTCAAATAATAACAAGCGATTTCGGCTGCATGACAACCTCACTGTTCGCTCATTACAACAAATGAATGTCAAGCAATTATCAGTTTAATTTCTATTTTGTTAATGTGCAAATTGCACAAACACTAATAGTGCAATGCAAAATTATGAACATGCAAAGCAGTTTTACTGACGGCGTGAGCAAAGCTATATGCAAAAAAGAAACTTGAATGACCCTGAAACTTATGAATGAGCAGCAATGCAACCATTGACCTCTGATGACCTGCCCCCAGACGCATCATGACCAGGTTCCAGCGGTTGCTCTACTTCCGCTCGCTACACCAGGGACTCACTCTCTCTTGGCTCTAATAGAACTGAAATGCGTCTGACGGCACATGCTAAAAATGTGCTAGTGGGTACAGAGGAAATGGAAAAACCTTAATTTCCCTCAGGATGCGTCCAAATACTGGTGAGCCTTCACATACATCATCAAAGACGTCACTGAACACCGCAAGGCGGTCTCTGCTGGGCCAGCTTTGCGCTGACAACCTCCTCAGCTCCTGGGTACGACAGGAACACACAAAACGTTAGCAAGTTGAGATGTGAGTGAGAGTCTGTAAAATTGACATGTTAGAAAGCCTGAAAATTATAAAAAAAAAAAAGTGCAATTACATTGTCATGGTTTTTGTGGCCATTCTCACCTTTTGTAGTTTCCTCTCGTGCATTTCAGCAACATTGACTATGATTTGCCTGCCAAACCGTTGTTTCATCTTTAGCTGGCCTTCATTATTCAGGCCTTTCTGGTCACAATGCTGCTTCCCCTCCGGATCAGATGGAGAGTTGGACTTTTTCTGGGCAAAGGCTCTCGGCTGGACTGGCAGAGAGTTTGAGGACTGGTTAACTATCTTAGGTGGACTTATACCTTCAGGTTCGTCTGCGGGTGATGAGCAATCTGTAGCCTGATCTTGTCTTGACCTTGAGACTTCAGACTCTACTAAAGCGGTGCCAGTGGAGAACTCAGAGGGACACTCTTGCATTTCTTTCTTCTTCACATAGGTCAGTGCTTCTTTTATCCGTGTCTGCCGGGGTGTCAGAGGGTTCGTGGTGTCTTCTAGGCTCTGAGGTATCCTCCAGAAAGACTGCTTTGTCTCCTCGTGAGGCTGACTCTGGTTCAGGCTGCGGGGCCCAAGATGACCTGAAGAGTAGGTCAGGATATCAGCCCTCTGACCAGCTTCAGCAGCCTGCAGCAGTCTGTGGATGTCACTCCTAAAGCACATAGGCGTTGGCCTACTACTGCTGGACATGGCTATGAAGGCATAAAAGAAATCATTGTAAGAAAGAAACACAAGGTGACAATACATTTCCTATATTAAGCAGCAGAACTGTACTGTGATGTTCCCATTAAATAAGCATAACCCAAAATAACATTGAATTTCTATAAACTGCATTTACTTAGTTAGTGCTTTTATCCAAGGTGCTTCACAATTAGATATATATATAGATAAATAGATAGATGGATAGATAGTAACTTTATTGATCCCGAGGGAAATTCAGGTTTCCAGCATCACAGTTCCA
>CAKAKR010032722.1:29425-57412 GCA_916700685.1 Adelosebastes latens | reverse complement strand
ATCCTCCAGTCACTCTCCTCCAGTTACTCTCCTCCTCCTCCTCCAGTTACTCTCCTCCTCCAGCTACTCTCCTCCTCCAGTTACTCTCCTCCAGTTACTCTCCTCCTCCAGTTACTCTCCTCCTCCAGTTACTCTCCTCCTCCTCCTCCAGTTACTCTCCTCCTCCAGCTACTCTCCTCCTCCACTTACTCTCCTCCAGTTACTCTTCTCCTCCAGTTACTCTCCTCCTCCAGTTACTCTTCTCCTCCTGCAGTTACTCTCCTCCTCCTCCAGTTACTCTCCTCCTCCAGTTACTCTCCTTTTGAACAGAAAAGTGATTAACTGATAAATAAGGAGACACCTCAGATCAGAGATAAGAGAAAATAAAACTCTGTGATGTTTCTGACAACATCTCTGGACAAATGAAAGCCAGGTTTGACTGTCTGGAGGAGCTTCCTTGGCTTTAGTTGACTGCAAGAAATTAGCAGAGATGTCAGCTAAAATTGAATGATAACAACAAACTGAAGAGTCTGATCTGATCAGATTAAAGTGTGATTTGGTGAGATTAAGGCAGAGGTCTGCAACCTGCAGCTCTTTAGCTCCTCTCCAGTGGATCCCTGTTGATTTATAAAAACAATGAGTGGATTGAATAACTGTTTTTTTGTTTACATTTTCATTTTTATTCATCATTGTTGTAGGTCTATGGTACGACGATACGACGGAGTATTAGGGCCACATTGAGGAAAAAAAAAAATCTGAGATTTAGAGAATAAAGTCCTAATATTATAAAGTAGTAATTTGTACGTGTTATTTTCTTTTTTTCTCGTGAAGTTATGACTTTATTCTCGTAATATTATGACTTTTTTCACGTAAAGTTCTGACTTTATTGTGTAAATCTCAGATGTTTTTTCCCTCAATGTGGCCCTAATACTCCGTAGTCCATTGTCTCTTTGGCCCTCACTGCATTAGACTTATAAACTATATACTTAGACTATAAACTGTGTTACCTTCATCACAATGACCAGATGTTTTGCGGCTCCAGACAGATTTTTTTTTCCTAAAATGTCTCTTTTGATAGTAAAGGTTGCTGAGCCCTGGATTAAGGAATGATGCTCACAGCTGCTTTCTTTTTTTGACAAACAATCTGCAGGAGACTGCACCAGAGGCCACACAACTTTTACCCTCTATACCACCACATCTGTGCATGAAGATCCATAACAGAATGGATCAGAACCGGCTTTCACCCTTTGGCTCACATTTCCATTGAAGAGGGGAGACCGTCTACGAATAGAGTAAGGGCCTCCTTTATTTATTATTTTAAAGGGGACATATCATGCTCATTTTCAGGTTCATACTTGTGTTTTGGGGTTTCTACTAGAACATGTTTACATGCTTTAATGTTAAAAAAACACATTATTTCTCTCATCCTGTCCGTCTGAATATACCTTTATATGTCTGAAACGCTCCGTTTTAGCACCCGTCTCCTTTAAGACCTCCTCCTGAAAAAAAGCCCAGTCTGCTCTGATTGGCTAGAGAGAAAAATATGGTTCACCTTTACAAAGGTAGATCTCAAGCTGTGGTTGGTATATTCTAATGAGCCAGATGTGACATAGGACGGGGAGCCAGATGTGAAGGGCTTGTTGAATCACATGTTTTCTGATCTAGACAGCCCAGAAAAAACTGACTGGGTCGTCTTATTTCACAGTTTATGGGTTGGTAGGGACTCCAGATACCTAAATGTATGAGCACAAACACTGAAGGAGTGAGTTTTACATCATATGTCCCCTTTAACCCTTTTATTGGCTTTGTGCTTGTTGCCTGATCTTTTTTTCTTTATTCTGGTGCGCCGTCACCAAACGTCATTATCTATCTATCTATCTATCTATCTATCTGTCTGTCTATCTGTCTGTCTGTCTGTCTGTCTGTCTGTCTGTCTATCTATCTATCTATCTATCCATCTATCTATCTAAACCTTTTATTGACTTGTTCATGTTGTCTGATGTCAGGCCACTGGTGCGCCGACACCTACATTTCTCAAATTCTTTCTTTATCCTGGTGCGCCGTCACCAGATGCTCATTGTGTGGTTATTGGTGCGCTTTTGTGCATTTTGTAGGAGTGAATAAGCAGTTTTCTACTGGTGCGCTGACACCAAGCTCTCTCTCTCTCGCTCTCCCTCCCTCCCTCTTTCGGGGGTATATCTATCTATCTATCTATCTATCTATCTATCTATCTATCTATCTATCTATCTATCTATCTATCTATCTTTCTATCTATCTATTGACTTGTGTATGTTGTCTGATGTTAGGCTACTGGTGCCCCTTCACCAGACGCTCATTGTGTGGTTATTGGTGCGCTTTTGCACATTTTGTAGGCTTGAATAAGCCTTTTTTTACTCTCTCCCCCACCCCCCCCTCCTTCGGGGCGTTTATTGTGTTTTATTACACGGCGTTGTTGAATACTCGATTGTGATTGGTTAATCACGGGGTTCTGCGGTCTGTTATTTCTTTATAGCTGCTCTGGGTGCAGCTCTGATGTTGTGTCAATAAGCGGGATATGTACAGCTAGCGGGTTGTTGTTGTGAAGGTCCGCTCCGTGTCGGGGTGCTGCATCGCCCTGTCGGGCTTTCTTATCTTCTTTCTTACATTATCCCTTACATATGTCTGCCTAGCTAATGCAGACTGTATTTTAAACTATATGTTATCCCTCCATGCGTAATGTAGACCTATCCATATGCCATATTTAGGTCACTGCCTACCAGGCAAAGATTCACCTCACGTTACTGTCCCCTGCTCTGTGGAGACTGTGTATTCTGTTCCAGTGGGATGTTGAACTTGTAGTTCGGGTCTTACCGACACCTTAAATATTTCAACAACACAAAGATATAGATATAGAGATTCAAAGAGCTATTTAATTTAACTCCTTCTAACATTTACATTTTACACACAAGCTTCAGTTCACTTGTCTTATGCCTCTAAAAACAGCTGTATCATTTGTTCTGCGCCTCTGTAGAGAACTTTCCACCCTAAAGATGTCAGGGTGCATTATGGGAATTGTAGGATGGATCCAGCAGGGAGGATCATCGGAGATTGACCCACACTAGAGACTAAAAGGACAGGACATCTTGGGCTCTGCTGCACCAATTTTGACCATTCCTTTTTAAAACCTGTCTCTTGTGAGAGTTTTGTAGAAGAGCAATGCTAAATTGCTGCGGTAAACTGGAGTGAATGCTGCCTTAACATGCAATATCTGAACAAAAGGAAACATTATATTCACTGTAATTGATTTCCAAAAGTCTGCAGTTGATTTCTAAACTGTGCTGAATAGTTACCTGGGATGTAGGTTTACACACACACATTAAACACCAGGGTATGCTTTAAAATAGTTTGGCTGTAATTCATGATTTGTAGGATAAAATCGCAAAACAAAAAACAGTTGGTGTGAAAGGCAGGACAAAAGCATTGTGAGTTTGCTGTTGCCAATAAGATAATGTTCTGGTTCCCTCACTGAGGTGAATGAAAGCCGTCAACACATATGAACTACTACTAATATAGTCCCTTTAACCACAACACCAGAACAGTGTGCACCAATGTTTCCAGTTGTGGCTGTAGTCCAACACAGTTGCACTTCACTCTGGTCTTACTGCGTTTGCAAAGCTGTAATAGTGTTCCTGTTTTCATTCACAGTAATGTTTTACTCTTTATTTCTGATAGGGTTGAGTTTGATCTGCATTTTGATATTTGTTTGAGATTCTTGACAGACTGAGGTCATTGTAAAAGCAGCACCTGCTGCACATTACTCTCACTGGCAGTGGAGTTACAAGTTATTGCTCAAACTTGAAACATGCTTTAGTTTTCTTAATCCGTCATTTGACTTTTGTGTGTTTAAGTGATGCTTATTGCGTGCTGAATTTGAATGTTTTTCCTCATCATGAATCCAAAATACACTTAACAAATTTGGAAAGAACAAAATATTTGTATAAAACGCATTAATGATAATGGCGAGTTATTTCCTCTCTTGCATCCATTACATGTTTTTATCAACACACTGTTTAGAGCAGAAATAAACACAGTTATCGTGTTGCTTCTATCTACGGATTTACTTTGGTTTATTTACTTTGGCACCTTAAGCATACACATGTGCTCATATCGAGTGTGCACACACACACACACACACACACACACACACACACACACACACACACACACACACTTGGTCTCTCTGTCTTTAGTGGGTGGTTTTCATTTGCTTCCTGTGGCCTGCTCACCATACATCGCACCGCAGCATTCCACCACAACAATTTATGGATTTTATTAGATTTCTACGGATGTATGCTTTTAGCATTGTTGGAAAACTGTGGCAATGTCCAGGATGAGGTTTGTTGAATGCACACACACACACACACACACACACACACACACACACACACACACACACACACACACACACACATATCAGTTCCATCTGCGTCTCCTATTGAGAGCTATCAAGGCCAGCAGCAGCTCAGTCTAATTGGAGTGTAGTCCCCTCAGCTTTCTGCGGGGGTAACCGTATCTACAGCTTCTACTGTCCCACCAGGAAATTCAGAGGGACAGCTTCTTTCCAAGCTCTGCCAGCAGGGATTTCTGCTTTTTAGCCACTTCTTCTTCCCAAAAATGTGAAACACACTAAGAAACACACATATTTCTTCTGTGTTCTGATAAAGACTGCCATGTGTTTGACAGTTCTGCTGTTGACTGAAAGCTTTGTTGTTGGTGTCGTGTTTTACAGGGTCAACTGGTTGTCTTCTTTTGTAGTAATTAGCCTGGTTGCTAAGTCTGTTATAGAGTTTCACTTTTTTTTTTCTTGTCTCTCTTCTTTAGCTGTCTTGCTTTGTCTTTTGATCTAATCTGCTTTAGGGATGTCACAAGAACCGATACTTCAGTACCGAGTCGATGCCAAAATTCGGAAAATGTGACGTTACTCGTTTTTCTACAGTACCGTCGGGGCTCGAGACTAACAGCGTCCCGTCGTCCGCGGGGACGATAGGAGGTGTGTTTGGGACGCAGCAAACTCACTATAGATGCTTTCAGTGGACGCACCCTATTTTTTCCCTGATGATATATGCCATTGATTTACATTATGACGCTTTATTCAGTAACAATGAGTATTGGGCGAAAGTAAATTCTAATCTTACCATGATGTGTTCAAATGTAATGTTGTTAAATGTAGTTTTTGGCGTGCAACTTGAATAGATACAGATGTTTTCACAGCAATATACATAGATAATATAGAGGGAATTATGACCTGTTTAACTTCATAACAAAAAACAGTATACAAACTGTAATAAAGGAGTGTATGTTGAAGTACATATTAGGATATGCTTTGGGATTTATTGTTTTTCTTTTGTTTTTTACTGGTTTTGATATCAACTACTAAATTTCTGGTATTGTGACATCCCTAATCTGCTTTAGAGACAAACTCTATAAACTTATACATTCAAGAAACCGATTATCGGCCTATATAGACAGTATTCTGTATGCTCATATTCATCCATTTCCTTGACCAAATACATCAACACGTATGAAGTACATTCAGTCACAACTGCACAATCATGGCACACAGACAGACACCGTTCCTGACGTCTCTGAACTGTCTGTAACTGTCATGTGTTGTCTTTTACCTGTTGGACATGGCTGAGTAATTCACCTTATTACCACAACAACAACAGGATGTAAATCTCTGTCCAAGTGGTGTGAAAGTCAAAAGGTTATTCCAGGTAACATCTGTTGGACAGGACAGATGTATAAGGTGGACAAATGAGATTTTGTTTACTGTAAAGATGGAGAAGAAGTGAAAGGAGTTTCTCTCTGCGCTCCCCACCACCCGTACGCCATCGGCTCCTCCTCCCGGAGCCTGTTAATAATCCCAGTGTCATGTCAAATTGGAGGTTAAAGCATGGCAACTTTGTTGAGCGTTCGTTCAGAGCCAACTGGGCCGTCACCCTGTTAAACCACAATCACTGACACATGTAGAGGTTTAAAGGCATTAACCTCAGTGTGTAGGCTTGAAAACCACTTCCTCTGTCAGAGTTATGCCCCTCAGCTGCGGTCGTCAACGATAGGTACATTCAGGATTGTATATCTCTGAAGTTTGGCAGCTCTGATAATCTGGAGCTTTTTACAGTAAATGGTTTTAGTCATTCATCTGTTTCTTCCTTAAACTTCGCCTGTGATAAGATGTAACTATTGCCAGGCTTACTGATCACACTAACAGTAAGTGTTAGAGTTTCTGATCATTAGATGGTGCAATATTTGATTGGGTTGTTTGTCTCGGTGTGCAGCCCTCACTCTGTAGGACATATTGTACTCAGCCTGCAACACTTCCTCAAAGGGTAAACGTCTTCTCTCACACATTATATCAGTTTGCGTTTGTTTGACATAGCAATCGGAGCTCACTGTGTAGCTAGGCTCAAAGGTTTATATACAATAGACTTGTAAGGGAAACGGAGGATGAAGACCTTTCTGTTGCAGTCAGACTCAGGTTGCTCCAGTCAAACTACGTTGTCTCTTTTCTCTCTCTCAGTCCTCCAATTTGTCACAAGATAGTCACAGAAAGTTATGCTACCACAAAATAGATTATAGAGAACAATGGATTCCAGCAAAGGACAAAGGAGCATAACCCAACAAGACGATAAAAAACAAAGATGCAAAACAACCAAGAAGCATGGGAAGAAGCACGAGTTAATCAACAAGCATTTTCATTTTACATCACGGGCTAGCATTATATTTAATCATTTAGCTATTTATTTACATTATTGTATGCTACTGTTTATTCTCTAACCACTGAAAAACTATCCAGCGTCAGTAGGATGACTTTGATAACTGCTTGTACTCGTCTTGCCTTTTTGTTTTTGTCAGGTGGAGGTGTGTTGCTTGGCGTGGCGAGGATGTTGCTCCGCTTTCTCCGGTCCCCGAGTTTTGGTTGCCGATCTATGTATGGCCATCATTTCTCTCATGTGAAGACCTGCTGCATCAGATAGTTTCTGAATGGTGGTGCTGCGGAGGCAGTGGTTAATCGATTTCTGCTGCGTTGCTTGCGTGCATATTCTAGGCAACATTGTGGAACCTCCTCTTTACGTAGCGCTGCATGTCGTTCAGCAGGTGGATTGTTTCTTTGGAAATGGGCACGGCTCAGTCCACTCCTCCCTATGTGGGTATTATATCACGGCTATGAACCAATCAGATCGCTTGATTTGAGCTACCCATTTTATTATATGAAGCATACCATAGATGCACTACATTTCCATCTCTCTTCACATGAGGTCATGAGTCAAGAAATTCTGTTTCCAGAATATGAAACAGTTTTACCCGGCTCCCGCTCGGCTGCCACGGAGATTATTCGGAGAAATAACATACGTTAAATGTGTAAATGAAAATAAACGTATACATTTTTAGCCTTTATTTAAATAGTGTAATTTTGCAGGAATGCTTTTGATGACAAAAATCCACCCAGCTACAAAAACTGACAAGTGCACTTTCTCAGCCAAATCAGCCCCAAACAATCATATTCATGAAACTGTGGTTTTCATAGCGATATTCAAACTGTTTTAATTTTTCTTCACGAGAAATACACAACGTCAAACTGAATCAATCAATCAAAGAAAGTGACAGAGGGCCTCATCATCATTATGACTGCCATCACGTGAAAGTGTGAAGTCGATCATTAGTGAAATGTTTAGACGGACATCATTCTCTTGGCGTGGCATTAATAACCATTTGACAGTATATTAGAGACTCATTAAGCCCTGGAATGAAGAGACAGGAATGTGAGAGGTGGTTAGTGAGACCGGCTAATTGATGTTAAGTGGGAAACTGTTCAAGTATGTTGTAGACACAGCTTCCAGATATATCCAGCCAGAATCCCATACATACTGTTCTGTGTTTATCTTTGTGGGGAGGAATTCCTGGGGCTTTCCCTGGCTTTCATAACTCAAGCAAAGCTGACTGATTTTTGGATTTGTGTAAAATTCGACTAAAACATTTTTTCCCCCTCTCATCTGTCTTGTTACTGAATATTCTTTGCGTATACATGAATGAACTGCATCACATCAATTGACGAATTTGACGCGCTATTTGATCCTGTGTGTTTCACAAGTCCATAAAGGGATCTTTCTTTGCTGTAACAATGTGAGCTCCACACACATCTTTTCAATTCTACATGAAGATATGACTGATAGACGTATTTATATATGTCATCTCTCCAGCCTCCAAACCAGCAGCATAAAACCATACAGAGAGAAAACATATTTTTCTTGAACATCAGTATGATAAGAGTGATGTGAATGATGTTAATGTGTTGTGTTTGCTTTGGCAGGTATATCAAATAGCTCTAAAAGATCGTTATCAATAAACAGATAGAGGGACAGAAACAATGAAACTGTACCTAATATGTTATTTCACCTTGAATGAGAAACATTTTTCTAGCATCTAATTTGGTATATCTGGCTCCAATCAGGGATAATTCAAGCAAACACAAATGGTTTCATTTCCTAACCTTTAAGATAAACAGCTCTTTGGTCTGGAAGGTCGGCCAAGATCTTCAGAAAAATCCTCGGCTGGTTGTTTTTCGCTCGGTCTGAGTCCTTCGCTGTTGTTGTTGTGTGTTGCCAGTGACTTCTTTTTGAGGTTGCTTAATACATCAGGAACACTTGCATTCCAATCAAAATCATTTAGGCCTCAGACAAAACAGAGCGGTCAGGCTAAACACATTCCAGAGCTGATTTTATACCACATGAGACACTTCATTGTGGATTAATATTAAGTGATGCGTGTCATGGCTTTACATGTGCTGTACAGTTGCAATGTAGCCTACATACATTTGTCCCTAACAGTATACCACATCTTCTTCTCCTCTCTGTGTTTGCATGCAACTGCAAAACAAACTGGCCCGGTACGGTAGGTGGTATACGATCGGAAACAAGGAAAGAACACAAGCTTTGTTTTGTGATCGTTTTACTCAGCAAATCAAATGCAATCAGTGGAAATCATTCATCTTCAGGTAATAAAGATCTACACAATAAGCACACTGTGAATGGTTTGAAATAGCTTGGTTTACAGATGCATCTCTCAGTACCCTGTAATTTGTCTGATTTCTGAGTGTTTCCATAGTTTTATTTATATTTTGGGTCACGGGACTCGATGTTGTAAAGAATACATTCAGACACAATTCATCCACAATCCACAGTACGTCCAAACTGAACAACTGTAAATGACACATGCACATCAGCATCTACATTTGAATCACATTAAAACTGCAGATGTTTTTATAACCTTCAGGTTTGGACCAAAAAAGGTTGAGGGTTTAATTCTGTTAGCTGCCCACAAGCGTTTGGACAGAATGAGAAGTAAGAGGTTTTCATAACCTTGTGTCCTCCCCCCCCCTCCCATTGGTTGGAGTACCAGTTTACGGCCCGGGGATGTGCTCTGGAGTGAAGGTTGGTGATGCCAGGCTGGGCTGTTCCTGTTGTTTCTAACACCAGACAGCACGGCTGTGCAAACAGCTGCAAATGGCAAATGTTATTTCCTTTAAAAATATGAACTTGGAGATTAAAGCAGAGGCCAGTCATTAGTGCCGGAGTCAATTATCAAAATGATTACTCAGATTTTTGAGGTTTATACTTATGAGGGGACGACAGGGTTTTAACCTGGCATTCATTTCGGTTAGGGAGTTATTACCAAACCAGTTTCTCTTTGTGTGTTGTGGACTTGAAGCAGGTTTATGCAGGAACTCACTGAGTCTGCATCGCTGCAAAGAACCTCATCTTGTGCAAAAGAAAATGTAAGATGGAGCTGGTGGAACAGGTGGATCTGTACTGTAACTGCAGTTTAACTGCACCAGATTGATGTTGTAAATGTGGAGCAGGGCCAGATAGCAAAGCTAACGATTTATCAATTGCCATCAGTTGTTTTTTTTTTGCCTATGGGTGAAAGCTGCATGATAAGATTGCAGATACAAGCAGCTGAAATGAGTTACATTTACAGGGTATTTGGTACACAGCCTTCGGGATAAAGCCAGGAGATCAGTTGAGTCATTGCTCTTTGATGTTGACATTTTATTGTGTAATGTCTTCAGGAGTTCTTTCTGATAAGGATGTCTCCTACTGTAGAAACCCCTCACTGTGAAGGCACGCCCAACCAGACTGAGTGGGAGGAGAGCCCCCGACAAACCAGTAGCCTACATACAGTAGAAGGATTCAACATTTCAGCTGGCCTGGGAGTCCCCAGAGAAGCTTGAGGACATACTGTATCTAAGAATAAGGACAGCTGTTCTCTTAGTCTGCTGCCGTTATTTCCACCGTTGCATCCTGAATTGAATTTTCCTCAGGATGGAAAATTGATGCACAATAAGTTCTGTGACATGAAGCTATTTATGAATTATTTATGGTAGAATAATGCAGGTAGAGCACGTCAATGCAGAATAATATCTATCCAATCCTCAACTAGTAGAACAGTAAAATGTTTTATAGTCCAAATAAACGGAGCTCTCCAGACCTGTGATGCCACCGCTATGGTAAAACACCAGTGGAGAGAATGCAGAGCAGAGTTCAGCAGAGGAAAGTTATCAATCAGAGGGATAAACAAGGAGACAAGCTTAAATCCAGTTAGATGGACTCCTCCATCTCTCGGCGAGCTACAGTCAGCGAGCTGATAAGAGAGATGGGAGGAGGTGAGGTGCTTACTATCATCAGCCACTCAGATATCAACTCCCCGTTCAACCAGAGAAGTCACGATGGGGATTTGGATGCTGCTGGTTTGATAAGGAGGCATGCAGCGTGTTTATTCACATGTACACTTGATGTGTTAGAATAAGACCAGCAACACGGAGCTCACAGGACGTAACGATAGTAGAAGAAGGTGGTTTAAATGGAGCATAAAATATAAAGCAATATGGTAACAAAGCTAACACTAGCAAAGTTAGCTAACTGGTAGATTTATAGATACGTTTGTTTGACATTAAAGGTGCTCTATACGATATCCATAACATTAATATAGCAGCAAACGACTATTTACTATGTAAAGATATAGAGAAGTAATGTGAGCAAAGACGGAAGTCGCTCTCCATCTGTGTGTTGTAATCCGAGCTTCTCAGAGCTTTGTTAACATAACCGGGCCGGCCGCGTGTACGTTTCTGGTGCATGTACGTGCATGTGGGCATGCACAACTGGCTAGCTCCCAGCTTACAGCTGATAACGCCGTCCCGACCGGCACCGTCATCGCAGGAGCGTAGCACCCACCCTCCGTTTCCCCCTCAGGTAAACTACGTTATCTCTGTCAGAAATGCTCCCAATCTTGCATTTAGCACCTTTAATGTTATGTGGAAAGAGACTATAAGTTACACACAAGTTCAGGATGTTCTTTCATTTGATGAAGAAAAGAAACATGTTTTTAAAGTTGAAAATAATGTAATGCAGATAGAAGCATCGTGTGTAAACTTCTACTGGAAGCAATGTCAGTAAGCTAACTTTGTTAGTGTCAGCCTGTTGGCTAAAAGGCTGTAGCTCCTCTCCTGAGTTTACTGTATACAGTGATGCTACAGCAGTATACAGTACAGCAGATTGAGGATTGATTAACATTATGTGCACTGCTTGGTGTTTTATGAAGAAAGTTTGCTTCAGCTAGGTATCAAAATGAAACTAATAACTAAGTCAAGAAACTGGCCTGCTGTATTTGTATTACCTCTTAGTGGAGGAACCAGGACGAGCTGGACATTTGAGCATTGGGGTGTTTACCCAGAGGGAAAGTTTGTCTGTTGCTTGTTGTTTTAGATTTCATATTTTACATCCGTCACATCCTGTAGTTAAAGTACTCAGATGGCTTAACCTGAAGTAAACAGGTCATGATGTTGCTTGCAAACTGAATGCACATTAAGTGACAGATGTTTGTTTACACCAGCTGTTAGACCAGTGAAGACAGAAGTTTAGCTTCCTCAGCCAAACAAGGATGAGCAGGCAGGTTATCTCTGTTTCTATCAGGTTAGCCATCCATGGAGGAAGATAAATCTCCTCTCCATCCCACGCTGGAGGAGGTCTGAGGCATGTCTGGGTTTGGGACTGTGCTAATTGGACGTACACCGGGCAGGTTTTATAAACTGATAAAGAGTCGTCTATATTGTTCACAGTGAGAAAAAGAGCTTAGCTTTATTGAAGCTCTACAGTTTATTATTACACAATGCTAAGTGGCCACAGGCGTATATATATAGAGGAAAAGAAGAAGGGCTGAATTACAGCACAATGTTTATGAAATGATGTGTAACATATCAAATATTAACTCAATAAAAGCGTGGTATTGCTACAGATAATCCTTCAAACAAACCGGTAAAGAATATGAGACATTGTCAGTGTGGACATTTTAACTTTTTTTAAAAGATGATGAAAAACTCAAGCATATCATATAATCATTATCTGTCAATCTGAAGTATTTGTGGGTGTATGTGTATGAATATGCACGTTGCAAGGGAGCGTTCCACAGGAAAAAGACGGACTTTCTTTGCCGGGTCGGCACCTTGTTGTTTACCTTTGGATTAAGCATTGAGCGTTTAAGGGCTGGGTCAACACTGACCCTCTTCTTCATCAATCACTCTATGCCTCCATCCATCCATCCATCCGTCCGTCCATCCATCCACGGTCTCTGGAAAAACACTCACCCTCCTCAGGTTCTGGGGTTGCAGTCATATGTGTAACAACAACATGATGCTGCAGGATCGGACACATTCCCCACATTCCTCCCAATTTGTGCGTGTGAAAGTTTGTGTCAGGCCAGAGGAGAGAGGATAGAAAACAAGCAGAAGAGGTGGGAAAGGACAGTTTGTCAAAGGGGAGAAGAATGAAAAGAGATGAACTGGTATTTTAGAAATGCGTAGAGAGGACCGGAGAAGCTGCTTGAAGGAGGCGGGAGAACGGGTGGTTGAGAGGATGTGAAGAAAGCAGAGAAGGGGTGAAAAGGGAAAAGGGAGGAGGAGGTGGAGAACTGTGAGAGGAGAAGAAGGAGGGAGTTAAATCCTTCCAAACAAACAAAACTCTCTCCACACCTGTGGCTTAGGACTGTGCGTGAATTCATAGACCGTGTGTACACAAAAATACATGTAGTGAACTTGATATGAACAGCCTGAAACAAAGATGTCTTCTGTAAAAGAGGTGTGTGTTTGTGTCCCATCACAGATTGTGTCACAGCCAGACAGACACGTGAAACCACAAGGGGTACGCTGTATATATATACTGTATGTCAGACTTCACTTTCAACACTTACTCATCATAATCACATCCCATGTCAGGACTTCTATCTTTAGTCGTCCATTTGAATGCCAACAGCAATATTTATATGTGTGTACGCGGGCGTGCGCGTGCAATTACCGTCCGCTCAATGCAAACAGCAACAGCTGTGGCTGAGAGCCACACGCTCAACCCTCCCCACCTTCTCTCCCCCCAGGATGAAAGTTCACTGATGGATCAACAAACCAGCCGACAGTCAGTTAAACAGCAGTGGACCTTTTGGTTCTTAATAGTACATACAGTATGTTTGTTGAGAGAACAGAATTTAAAGTAGGGATGCACCGATACCACTTTTTTTCAGACCGAGTATACAAGTGGATCGTGAGCGCGTGCGATAGGACCCGAAAGATGGTGACGAGAGGATAACCTCACGCTGCTGTAAAGTGGTATCGGAGCCGTTGTATCGGAGCCGTTTTGCGAGTACGAGTACATGAGCACAGTATCGGACCCGACACCCGATACCAGTATCGGGTATCGGGTTCAATATTGGTTTTTTTAACTTGCGGTCGGGCAAGTGAGTCAGAAATCTACTTGCCCAAAGCCCAATTTTTACTTGCCACTTTACTAATTGTTTTATTTATTAGCGGTTATCAAATAACTACAAAGATTAAAGTTAATTGTCATTATTAATTTGTATTTAAGTAAATGAATCTGGAGTTTCGCCCACATCCTCTAATGCCACACAACTAAACTCCTGTTTCCAGGTTAATCGAAATTCTCGCTTCAGCTCATAAACTTTGTCTTTATCTGCCGCCATTTTCTCGCAGGTGCCGGTACTGAACACGTCTCTTTAAAAATCTGAAAAAAAACACTTACTTTTACTCACAATTAGGCATATTTCAGAAACTGCTCAAATCTTTTTTCAGTGTTTATTAGGGCTGTCAAAGTTAACGCGATAATAACACGTTAACGCAAACTTGTTTCAACACCACTAATTTCTTTAATGCATTAACGCAACTTGTGATTTTGAGTTTGTAGCGGGCTCATCTCAGTGAAGATACTGGTATCATATGAAACTAGAAAAACCTAAGAAATCCATTGGTATCATCCATGTCATACTAGCTTGTAGTGATGGAGGATAAATAACACTCTAAACTTACACTGATGTTCTCCTCTTTACAGACATGCCCACTTTATCGCAATCAGATGCTGTTGTTGCCTGTTGGGCTGCAGTTTGCCATGTTATGATTGGAGCATATTGTTTTATGCTAAATGCAGTACCTGTGAGGGTTTCTGGATCAATATCTGTCATTGTTTTGTGTTGTTAATTGATTTCCAATAATGAATATATACATACATTTGCATAAAGCAGCATATTTGCCCACTCTCATGTTGATAAGAGGATTAAATACTTCACTAATCTCCCTTTAAGAATAGCCCTAGTGTTTATATATTAATATTATTTTGTGTTGCTTTTATTTCGCCAGTGACTGTAATTATAAGTGAAATTATAAGTTCTTAAAATATGGGCCGGTTTTTCTGTCTATGATCTGTACTGCCATTTTAAATCCCCAAAAATGTAAAATAGTGATTGATGGGCAGAGAGACAGATGAAGAGCTGCCAAACAATTCAGTGTACGTGTTGGAGTAGAGAACTGTACATCTTTGGCAGCGGTGTGGTGTTATTATAAAACAGATTTTTATCTTGTTGTACACCTGGCAGTCTTGTATAGAATATTTGACGCGTGCATAGAGAAGGTTTGGTGTCTCAGCGTGATTCTATCACAGTAACAGATGGTTTGGAGGGACCACACAGCTCAGAACGTTCTTGATTATATGTTAGAGATTTGTAATTCAGTTCTAGAAATGAGTTTTGCCTTATATAAATGCACAAGGTCACACAACTGGATGTTTTTATTGGATAGAAAGCTGATGATATCATTTAAACATGCATGAAGTGATGAAAGATGTGACTAGAGGTGGTTTAGCCGATTGTTCACTCTTTGAATTGAATGCATGGTCCTCAGGTAAAATGACAGAGGAGACAGAGGAGAGGTCTTTCTAACTAATCCTGTGTAGGTAGCAGTCGCTGGGCATGACACGGTGTAGAGGAAGGAGAAAGTAGTTTTCCCCTTGAATGTCCGGATGTGATGTGTAAACCTCCATGTGTTCCCGCCGTGCTGAACGAGGCCGAGATGTGATGTTTCCACTCTCAGGGAAATCCTATCCATCTGTGTTTAAGTGTGCGTGTGTGCACGTGTGTGCACGGTCATACAAACTGGTCATTTTATTTCTCCTCATCCCTATCGCTCCTCTTCCTCTCTCCTCCTTTGCCTCCTTCAACCAATCACTCTCCCGTTTCAGTCCAGGACATCCAGGAGAATAAAGCCAATGTAATTATTTTTTACTGAATCCGCAAACAAAACACAAAGTAAGAACAGATGTAGTGGTTTGTTTTAGACATGCAAAGCAGCTGAAACCAAGCCCCAAGGAGTGGGTGTGACATCCCATGAGTCTCTGGGGCCATGCACATTCTTTTGGCCAAACCCAGATACTAACACTCACCTTCAATTAAGCTCTCTGACTAAGTGCAGCCCCCTCTGTAAACACACTGTTTCTTTTTCCCCACATAAGACAAACATGAGGCGGGCTATTATGGGGTCTGTTATAGGGACGAAGCAGAAAAAGAGGAGATGTGTGTGGAATCGATGCCATGTCAAAGCAATCTGCAGCAGCTGTAAGAGCTTTCAGCGGGTATCCAGCCAACCTCAGTTAGTGCCCCGTCCGCTAAACCACAGCCGGCCTAGAACAACACATTGCATCCTTGACCGTAGACAGTATTTATATCACCTTTCCCTTTATGGCATTGTTGCCAGCCTGCAAGTGGTTGTATTAACCTTGCACGTCATGTGAACGGTTTGTCTCACAGAACTGAATCTAAATCAAGAAATTTGGGAAAAGCTCATTTAAATCATGGTAAAAAGATAAACTCTGAAATTCATTAGGAATCACAGTCGTATCTTTTCAATTTAAAGCCCATGAAGTCCGTTTTAAATTATTCATTACACATAACGTTTTTAAAGGTATACATTAGACAAATTTTATTTTTTAACATCACTGGATTGTCATCAATATGTTCACTTTTGTGGCATTAATCTCTTCTCATACAAGATACTGATGGTGGAAGAAAAGGTGGTACTGTAGGTGAGTAATATCAGCCCACTGCAAACCAATATTATACATTTTCTATCTCACCATTAATGTTAAATGGTACAATATGATGGTTTGCCTTTTGTTCGAAACATTTTCATGCAGACAAACTATACAGTATACAATAAATAATGCCTAAATAGATCAAATAAATGTATGTATTGTAAATGCAGAATTGTATCAACCAAAAAAAGTCAGGAAAAAAGTATAAATCTGTGAAATGGAACTGCATTATTGCTACAAATAATGTGGTGAATTCTCAGATTTAGAAGGTTATGCCATTTTAATTTGTAGTATACGAGAGCTTTAAGAATGAAACTCTATTTTTGCATTTGGCATTAAGCAAAAAACACCTAAAAACACCTACAAAAACCCCCTTAGTTGTCTTTGTGAGCTTGTTGTGAAACTAAAATAACATCAATCAGCAAACTGTTACAGTAACACATCACAGACAGGACGGGAGTCTGGTGGCGATGACAGTAATGTTTGGTGTTGCTGTCAAACACTGGCAGAGACGTCTGAGTCATCAACCCAAGAAAGATAATTATTTACAAAGGTTCCGACCGCTGCAGGTCAACTTTTACTTACTAAGCACTTGTAGAGCCACGACGGGGAAAACCTGTCTCGGAAGCAGTTCAACACTTACAGATAAAAAAATGACCGGCACAAGAAGTGCTTGTGCCGGTCAAGTCTTTGGAATAAGTTGCTCATTTCGTCAGCCTTTGTCAATGAGATGGTTTCATTTGCCTTTTTTTATGTTTTAGAATGTTTTACAAGAAATTGTGTGACATTTAAATTACCAAGACCCATCGTATATTACTGCTAAATGTTTTCCACCGATGGGGTTTATGTTGGTGTTAAGGCTGACAAAGTTTACGCGATAATAACGCTAATTTGTTTTAACACCACTAATTTCTTTAACGCATTTAACTTGTGATTTTTAGGTTGTAGCGGCTCAGTTTTAAAGCTAGAGTGAAGATACTGGTATCATATGAAACTAGAAAACCTGATGAATCCATCGGTACCAACCATGTCATACTAGCTTGTAGCGATGGAGGTTAAATAACGCTGCAAAGTTGTGCTAAATTTTGGCGAGGAAAAACTGGTAAGGCCATTTTCAAAGGTTGTCCCTTGACCTCTGACCTCCAGATATGTGAATGTGTGAAGGTTTTTAAACCTAACCCCGAAAAAGTGTCCGAAAAATGTCTAATAAAAAGTCTGAAAAATGTCCGAAAAAAGTCTGTAAAAAGTTCCAACAAGACTCAGAAAAATATCTGAAAAAAAGTCTGAAAAATGTCAAAAGAAATGTCTAAAATTTTTTCAAAGGGATCCCTTGACCTCTGACCTCCAGATCAGTGAATGTAAATGGGTTCTATGGGTACCCACGAGTCTCCCCTTTACAGACATGCCCACTTTATGATCATCACATGCAGTTTGGGGCAAGTCATAGTCAAGTCAGCACACTGACACACTGACAGCTGTTGTTGCCTGTTGGGCTGCAGTTTGCCATGTTATGATGTGAGCATATTGTTTTATGCTAAATGCAGTACCTGTGAGGGTTTCTGGACAATATCTGTCATTGTTTTGTATTATTAATCGATTTCCAATAATAAATATACACACACATTTGCATAAAGCAGCATATTTGTCCACTCCCACGTTGATAAGAGGATTAAATACCTGACAAATCTCAGGTTAATTTAGAACAGATGAAAAATGTGATTAATTTGTGATTAATCGTGATTAACTATTTTAATCGACTGACAGCCCTAGTTGGTATATTACTCTACATTTCCATATGATTTAATACGTAAACCCTTGAAACTTGCTTGTGTGTGAATGATTATGCAGAGCAGACTGATTTCAGATGGATCTCACTGCTTTATTACTTAACTGGAAACTTTTAGAAATTAATGAAAAGGCAACTATTGTTGATGCACTTGGACATTGATGCAGTGTGGATGATGCAGGGCAGGGACTTGCATTGCGTGACACAACAACATGCCATGTGGAACAAATGGAAACATCATAACGGTACCTCGGTGCTCTGTCAAGCAACAGCCACTAGGGCCACTAACAAGTCAGGAATGTTGGGAAGATGTTGTTTGCTTCACTGACATTGAAGAGCATAAATCAGATGGAAACTCAACTGGACAACAAACAAAAAACATACACACTTATTGTCTTTGTGTACTGTTGGAAGTGATGACAGTCAGCAGGACAACATTTCCCAAGAAGTCTCAGATGATAAAGTTTAGCAACTGAATCAAATATTAGATGAAATAAATCACTTTGTCATCTTTCCACAACTTAAGCTAATATTCGCAACAATATATCATACGTTGTTAATCTCATATTTTATCCAACTAGATTATTCTTATCTCTTCAAACACATCACGTCATACCTCTGTGATGTATTTGTGTCCGTCTAAGCTCTTATCCTGACATCTTATTTAAAGCTTTTACAGAGTGATTGAATACTCAATAAACCTCAAATATTCACATTCAGGCAGCAAGATTTGTCTCGTAAACTCTTTTCTATCACTACGCAAAGCTAGAAAGACAGAAATCAAGCAAAAGCACGTGCGTACAACAAATCTATTGTAAGCCTTCCAATTTCTACAGATGTTTCCGTAGCCCTTCGACCACAGAGCCGGAGATCAGTTAAACTTAGGGAACAATTTGTCAATACATCATACCATAAAATATATAAAAGCAAAATCCAAATAATGACTGATTTGGGTTTTCAGAAGCAGCCAAGTGTGGCTCTCCTGGCTGATCAATACTACACCGAGCTGGACGGAGGGAGGAAGTTGTCATCTGGATCCAATGAGCCGCTTAGAGAAAGTCTGCTTGTTGAACTTGTTGAAGGGGGCTCCCTGACAGAGTTACACAAACTCAATTCTCTCTTTTCTCCTACTCTTTGTTCTGGGTCTCTCCCTTTGATTTACCTTCTGCTCTCTCGGGTTCTTTCAGTTCTCTTGTCCTCATCTTCTCGTTCCCTCCCTTTTCTCCGTTTTCTGTTTCAATCGATCTTCCACTTAGCAGCGAAAATGTGGTTCTCATCAGACACTTTGCTGAGCAAGTCTTTGTTGGCCAGACGCTCTTGAAAACACCTCAGATTCATTCTGAACTGCTTTTCAAACCGTCTTTGTGATTTCTAATTGAAGTTAGTTACATTTGATCTCCTACTAAGGTGCTTGTCATGTCCTTAAAGAAAGCCTTTGTTCTTCATAGGGATGCACCAATACCACTCTTTTTCAAATCGAGTACGAGTACAAGTACTTACATACTCGCCGATACCGAGTACCGATACTTCTCTGTGTCTAAAGACCCTCGTTAACAGCCAGCTGGAGGGTGTGAGCGACGCACGGCAGGCTGGGGAGTCCCGCATACGAGGCGGTGCGCCGCCATCGGCTCTAGGTTGGCTTGGAAAGGCTCGGGGGGGAAGGTGGCTCGCGGCCGCAGCTTAACATCGCTCCCCGCCCCGACTTTGTCGCACCGTGACGGGGCTCCCTGCTCCCGGTGCGACTGTCGACCGGGGCGGACTGTCCTCAGTGCGCCCCAACCGCGTCGTGCCGCGGCCCACGTAAAAGGCGCCAGGGTCTGTGGCGTTGTTGACAACCCACCCGACCCGTCTTGAAACACGGACCAAGGAGTCTAACACACGTGCGAGTAAGAGGTTGCAAGCAAAACCCCGTGGCTTAATGAAAGTGAGGACCCGCATGCGCCGGCTGAGGTTGGATCCCGGCCCAGCGGGGTCGGGTGCACCACCGGTCCGTCTCGCCCGCACCGTCGGGGAGGTGGAGCGTGAGGACCCGAAAGATGGTGACGAGAGGTTAACGTCACGCTGCTGTAAAGTGTGCCCTACTGGTTAGTTCACGGCCACCGCTCTGCACTGCGCTCATATGATGGTTACAGCTGATAACGCCGTCCCGACCGACAGCGTCGTCACGGAAGCGTAGCGCCCACCCGGCGGTTCCCCCTCAGGTAAACACGGTTTGCCTTTGTTTTCACGGATAGTGCTGTTAGCAGCGTTAGCTGCGAGCCTCCGGCTCAGCCGTCGCCATGTTGAGAGCCATGTGGAGGCAATAGAAAGGCTCTGAATTCCATATAGAGAACCTTTAAGGAACAATAACCAGACAAGAGCGTGCTAATGCTAGCTGTCAAGATTCAGGTTAGCAGGATTTATTCAGTGAAACAACATGTGAAATAGAAGTTGGACAGACTTTTGACAGAAAAAAACAGGTGATTGTGATTGAGCACAAACAAAAGACTCGGGGCTTGAGAGCAAGATATGTTCTCAAGAATAATGTTGTTTCAGTTTGTTTCAGTTTCAGAACCACTGTTTCAGCAGCTGGGCTTAATAAACGCTGCTAATAGCTCGTAGTAACCCACATTTTTACTCTCCCTTTAAATGTTGAGCCCTGTAAAGGCCTCGGTTTCATTCCCTGGTGTAACTTACATAAAAGGGAAAAAACAAAGCACAAAACATTCCATATCACAGCCATAAAAAATTACTGAAAGGGCAAAGAAAGCGACATTGAGAGAAACCAAAGACACACATGAGATCTATTAGGGGAGAAAAAAACAAAAGTTTTACACTTGACATTTCCGCCGCTGCTGTTGTGAGCACGACATGATTGCATGGAGGATTGGCTGCGAGGAATCAGTGCGTGTGTACATGTATGTTTCTATATTCCAGAGGGGGTTAGTGGTCAAGGGATCGGTCGTATCATGTAAGGCTCTCCAAACAATAAACTCACTGTTTTAATCGTGCTCCCCAAAATCCCTCTGAGAAGGGCAGTCTGTCTCCCAGCCCCATGTCTAAACACATAGTGTGCTCTGTCATCGCCTCGTCCAGCGCTGCTGCGTAAACGCCGGCTTAATTGGAAAAAAAATTCCACCATGAGCAGCGATTTTCCCCAAAGTCTTGAAATAAAAGCCGAAACATTTTGCTGTCCAAGAACGAGCCAAAACACAGAAAGACGTCCAAAGTCTCTGAATAATAAATCATCCGAAACGCCTCAGTACCTTCTCGCTGTCAATGTGGTCGGGACTCAGTTTATTGGTTGGTCCTCAATTAAACCCAGAAAATGCCCTGTTTTGTTCCCGAGGCCTGGCATTCTTTCCCTCTCTTTTCCTTCCCAAACCTTCATATGAAGAGAACACAGAGGGACACAGAGAGGGAAGGTATCCGTGTTAGATCTGGGTCTTCAGACTCACATTAACAGAGGTTTTGTTCTAGTCTGCTTTAGGTCATGAGGGAAGGTGACTGCAGGGTGAAGGTGAACATTTGGTATGTGTGTGTGCATGTGCATGTGCATGTGCATGAGCGTGTGCATGAGCGTGTGCATGTGCATGTGCATGTGCATGTGCATGTGTGCACAAAGGGGAGGTAGAGGGAGGCACATGGGAACCTCGGTCACGATGAAAGAGCTAACTAATCTCCACCTGGGTTTGGTCTGATGAAGGCTTCATGTAAACATCTTCACTGTAATAAATGACAGAATTCCCTCGTGAATCTCTCCCATCCCTCTCTCCTTCTCCTGGGCAGCCATGTTGCTGTTTTTACTCCTTTTTCTGTGTCTGTCTGTGTCTTTGTCTCTGTCTGCCTGCCTTTTCTATCTGTCTGTCTGTCTGTCTGCGCAGGCCTCAGCACCCTTGTTCAGACCTAATCTGTCTGTCTGTCAGTGCCTGGTAATTGGAGCTGTTTAGGGGGTCATCCAGCCCAGGTGGGCGGGCTGGGGGAGTGTGTCTGTGTGTGTGTCGTTGTATGTGTGTGTATTTTGTCTAGGTGTGTGTTCATGTGCGCACTCGGGGGACAGGAATGCGTGTCGGACCAGGAACCAGTGCTTCCCACGGGCCGTGCCACCCGTGAGCCGTGCATGACAGGCATACTGAAGGGCAGACGTCATAGTGAGGAATCTTACAGGTGCACTGGAAACTTAATTCCGTTGTTCAAGTTTAGGCCAGCTTCCTCCGCCAATTACATTTCTTCATCACAGCTGCTGATGTTCATTTTATCGGTCAACAATATTCATTTTAATGTGTTCCCCTTGTTTATTGTGGAACGTTAACAAAATGCATTTTGTGCAGGTTATGATGTCGTTTAACTGAGATGGAGGAAATCACGTATTTTCCACCGCTCATGTAGTCCAACACTTCCATTTGTCGCTCTTGATTAAAACCTTCAAACGGGATCAAGGGGTGTTACGCTCAATAGGGCATGTCAGGTTTATCGTGATGGAAGTCGGAGGGTATTTACAGCATATCGTCGTTGTTCCAATGTGTTTGAGCCTCCTTTCCTTGTTTTTGTCTAGAAAAACCTGTGCTGTGTTGAAATGGCAGATGGAAAGGCCTGATATCATTGTGTGCACATGTAGTTTCAGGAAAGTATTTCCTGGGGATTGTATGCCTCAGTTGAATCTAATTATATTGATAGGGTCCATACATATACCAGAGGAGCGTTCACCAAGGAAGTGACACGCTCCTCGGAAACCAAGTGGAAGATACGGAAAATCAGCAACATGCGGGAGGAAAAACAAGAACATTATTTCCAGGGCCTGAAACGAGATCCATGTAGCGGACTGTGTTGTAATTCTCTGTTGATGATTTGTGCCTACTAGGGATGTTAATAATTAACCGTTAACCGTTAACAAACATTAATCATTTTGATTGATTAATGCTGTCAGTTAAACGGTTAAAAGAAATATAAAGAATTAAATAAAAAGCTGAGCAAATCTCAGAGGAGCGGCTTGTCACTTAAAGGAGAATAGGTGGTCCACCTTAACAGTCCGCCTTAAGAGAGCCTGAGCTGGTGGCTGGCAAGCAAGACGGAGAAGTTGGAGCATATAGTCACCGATAAATAAACTGTACACACACTGCTCTGCTGCATTCACAGCCATAACATCACTGATAACTTCATACTGTCCGTCGTCACACACACACGGTCTGTCGGACACTCGCTAACGTTACGCCGGGCTGACCGAGTACGCCGGACAGACACACAGCTGACAACCTCACAGCTAAACTAAAATGATGCGGTGGAGAGGTTTACTGGGAAAGTGGCTGCAGTGCACGCAGCATCGTGGCTGCTACAGTAACTCTCCTGGACCGGTGAACTGGGAGTTGTCTGTTGTGCTCATACGCTGCAGCTGGTGATAAATGATGGATTTAACCTGTTTGTGCATCGGATTATCATTACAGCTGGGCGGCTTGTTAGGCACTAAAACCATACAGCATCCCTGCATGCAACTCACTAAACTTATCTGTTAACGGTTAATGATCGGTTAATGAGAAAAAGGATTCAGAATTAGCATCCCTAGTGCCTACTAAATCATTTCAATAACTATTTCAGTCATGATCCTTCAGTATTGAACCATATTATCAGATCTAGGGAGAATCAGCTGTGACTCAGAGGGTAGAGCAGGTTGTCCACCAATCGGAAGGTCGGTGGTTCGATCCCCGGCTGCTCCGGGTCACATGTCGATTTGTCCTTGAGCAAGAAACTTAACCCCAAATTGCTCCCGACGAGTATTTAGATTAGATCCTGATGGGCAAAAGTTGACCTTAGTAGCCTCTGTGCATCAGTGTATGAATGTGTGCTGACATGTAGTGTAAAGAGCTTTGAATGGTCGGAAGACTAGAAAAGCGCTATATAATTGCAAGTCCATTTACCATTTACCATATAGGTGTTTATTATTGATAAACCTAAACAAATCAGTCTTTAAAGCGAGGTTAGGAAGAACGTTTTTGGCATCATGGGCAAAAAAACCTTAATAACCTTTCAGCATATTGTAATTCAAGTGTTCTGAGAGAAAACTAGACTTCTGCTCCTCCTCATGGCTCTGTTTTCAGGCTTTAGAACATCTAGCCCGTGACGGGAGAGAAATAGACATTACAGTAACAGAATATTGATTCATATTTGATCAGTGCTGCCTAGTTTGACCGTTTCATTGGAGTTTGCGAGTGATTGACAGCTGCTCAGAGACGACAGGCTCCAGCTCGGCTCTGATTGGTTGTTTTCCTCCGGAGGACACAGAGGAACATGATGTTTTTCAGATTACCTGTCTCATGCACTACTGTCAGGATATAGTGACCATTTTATAAAAATAACTGTTTTAAGTCCTATTTGTTCCTTTTCTGCAGCTTTAAGAGAATGCATGTTTATTTTTAAATATACATGTACATACTAAATGACTAATGTCCTATTGTTTCTTAATATAGAGGTTACAACAGGTCATCCAGGTAACCTCTCCTCTGCATCCTAAAGAAAAGCAGCCAGACTCTTGATCTTCACTTCTGTGTTGCCGTCCACTCTCGTGTGACAGATGTCCGCGGTGTTTAGAGGAGAAAGCTGTGAGCTTACAGTGCCAGGTCAAGACTATGGCGGTCTGTTGTTCTGCTGTCTCTCTGTCTGTGTGAGCGAGGTCGAGGTGCAGGGTCAGACGAAGCCACCCGTACTCTGCTGGAAAGAAATGATCATTTATCACCTGGTGATTCACAGGGATTGGGTTACCAGAGCAAAGGGAGGAAAAGCTCAAAGGGTCGGAGGCAGAGGGCGGGAAGAAATGTTACCAAAATGATAAAAGCAGGTAAAAGTAAGCATTTCTGTTTTCAGGTGTACGCTGGTGTTTGTACGACACAAACAAGTGAACAAGCAATATGAACAACATGAAGTAGTATATTTACGATTATATCTGTTAAACATTCCAGTTGAGTTCGCTAACCTTGCACAGGTGCACTCAGACCAGACTGATGCAGGGGACAGATACGTTTTCTTTGACATAATCCAGTCATAAATACAGCATGCTTTTTAATTTAAGGGCCTTTTCAAGCTACTGTAGACTACTGAAATTAACAATGTCAGTGCACATTTTATAAAGCCAGACACCGTCATAATTTCCATAAAATCAGTAATTTGGAATAAATGTCAGATTTGCAGTTCTGCAGACTGGAACACTTAAAGTGAACCTCAGGTTCACAACCAGGAAATTCCACCAACTTCTTCTGAATTTCCAATTTATGTGGAGTCATGCCTTTTAGCATGTTGGAGAGTGAGACTGTCAACACTCTGGATGTAACAGGCGTAACACACCCAGCTCCTGCTCGGAAGAGCTCACGGCAACAAAACAACTCCCTCACAAAAAAAAAAAAAAACAGCTACTGGGAAAAAGGTCAGGATGGAAATAGTGTTGGAGCGAGGCCAGTGCATCTATTTCAGCAGCAATGACAACAGCTGTTAATTGGTAGCAGGTAACATCTGTTCACGGGGAAATTAGGATCAAACCCGAGGCCGGCTTACTCCCGTCCTCCAGGCTCCTTCCCTCTATGTGTGGTTGTAGAGCAATTTGTAGTATGATGATTGTGAATGTGAGCGTTGGAGGAGACCTAGATGTGTTTGTTTGTGCCTGTGAGGCAGAGAGAGCATGTGTTCATCCATTCATCCAGACATGCTACTGTGTGTGTGTGTGTCGGGTCGTCCTCTGAAGTACCCCGCTGACAGTAACCAAATCCCTGTCGATGTGTCTAGCCAACCGACAGATCAGTGAAGGCTGCCTGTCAGGAGCAGTGACCCCGGCCTCCCGCTTCTCTTTAGCTGTGCATCCACCATGGAGGCTGGAGGTCAATGACAGAGGTGAGGGATTGGAGGCTGGCGGGAATGGGCGTGGTGGGATTGCTAGTAAAGATGAAAGATCGTGTTGGAAGGATGAAACAATGCTTACCGGTACAGACAAGGGGTGGGAAAAAAATATCACCTATGTATTGTGATTTATTTATTTTTTTCCGGTTTTGAAATCGCTGTTGCCCCGGCGACCCGACCCCGGATAAACAGTTGAAGATGAGTGAGTGACGATTTTGAAATAGACTTTTTAATGCCAGAATTGATATATTTGCTTCATCTGAGTCTATGTGGAGGTAGAAGGAAGTTACCGCTTTTATTGTTGTAGTCTGAGTAACGTGACATCATATCCGTTCCGTATCCGTCAACCAAAACAAACCACAGCTGGCCGCAGCGAGCCGAAACGACAAAGCAGAAAACGGCGGAGGGTTTGCATGGATACGACCTGCACCCTCACATGTTAAATCCAAACACACACAGACACACATATATATCGTCTCCGTGGTGAAATGGGCCAACGCTACGACTGCAGAGCACCCAGATACTGACATTTCTGTTCTCTGCATTGAAACGGCCCCGATGGAGCTGATCATGGATGGATAAAGAGAACGGAGCTGACGGGAGAGCTAGAGACCACCTTGGAGAAGTTAGAGGAAGTAAAAATAAGGTGTTAACAAAGGGAACTGTATATACAAAATACGTATATGGAAATCAGATTGATTGGATTATATTCACCAGAAGTATAAAACATTACATGTCCCTTATAAATTAAAAAGAAAATACCACTAATCTGTGAGGGAAATGTCTTTATTCTTTGATTTTTGGGTTGCTGGATAATAAATAATTCCTGATAATGACTGATATATTTGACTTCATGACATCTCTGACTACATACATGCTGAAAATCAAACATTTGAATGTATTCATTTAGATATTTTTCAAAGTAAAAGTCCCTAAGAGTGTATTATTGAACTTTTTCCGATGGTCTAGGGTTAAAGAAGTGAACAAAAATCGCAATAAATCACAATATCGAATTGCAATACTTAAAAATCGCAATACATATCGAATCGACACCCAAGTATGGTAATAGTATGGAATCAGGTGTATCGTCCCAGCCCTACAGACCACTGGAAGCACCCTCCAATTTAAAGCGTTCATGTTGTGTATAAATACCAAAACCAGATTAAATGACCTTTTACTCCTCTGTCAGACCAAAAGGATGTTTTACTACTGCGTCCCCATCTTTATCCTGATGGACGTCATCTGTATCACACTGAACTGAAATGTGGTTAACTTGTGCATTTTGGTCACACCACTGTCAGATCCATCAACATGAGGAACATCTGTTCCACACAGCTGTATACAGTATATAACAAATCAAACTAACCTTTTCAGTGCAAAGGGGAAAGCGGAACCGGGGTCAGTCCCCCAATACAAAGCTTCCGTCTCGCCATTTCACCACTGGGCACAACTGACAGGATCATGTTGTTGTCGCTGCAGTCTCCCTGCTGGATGGTTGGGGCATCTGTGCAGGAGAAGAAGGGATGCAAAGGGGGGGTGATATGCCCTGCTGGAGAGGCACACCTTGAGGAATTTGCAAAGAGAAGAGCTGCAGAAGATATAACCAGAACCAAGTTGAGGAATAAAACATATTTATTCTTTAAGTAGAAGGAATGCAAAAACATATTTCATAACAAGATGTGACAGGAAAAGCCACGATAGGGACTGATCATCTAGCACCACTTAAAGGTTGACATGTGGTTCTGAGTGAAATGTCTGGAGAACTATTGGACGAATTACCATGAAATGACAGGTTTGCACCCCTGGCCTAGTTACAGCCTCACAGAGCCTCTATAGCATGACTGTAAACTCCTGCTCTTATTTTGTAATATGAGTCTTGTCGGGGGGGGGGGGGATGGGGTAGCG